>VZSC01019454.1:45466-77486 GCA_013398225.1 Steatornis caripensis
AGAATATTCCCTAAATAATTCATAGTGAATAATGTCAGTTATCCAAATGCGAGTATTTTGAAAGAAAGTTGACCAACTCAACTGTTGATGAAAAAAAATTATTAATAATAATAATAACTAAATAAAAACCCTTATCTTTTGAACTAACAGGAATGTGAGCCTAATTTTTTCATAGTGTTTAAGCTCCAAAGTGGAATTATTGGTCTTGCTAAACTTTTATTTTATATAATTACGAATAAAGAGTTTCTTGGGGCTGGTGGTGGGGGGTGTTACCCCTATGTGGCACAAGTGGTTTCAATTTCTAGGTGAAATGAATCAAAGATGAAGTATATAGTTGAAATTAGTATAGTTGTATAGCTGTAAATAGTAAATTTTGTAAATTTACAATGCAGAAGACCAGTTTTACATATTTCTTAAAAATACATAATAGCACATCCTGTTTTCTTGGAAATATTCTCAACCTGTCATAGAAGAGCTTCTTAGAAATACTCTCTAGATCACTGAAACAACTACCAGCTCACTTTCAGGGATTTTAACACAGTATCAATATTTTCTTGATGATTTCCTTTCTACTGGTATTTTTCCACAGGATTACACAATTTACACTACATTACATTATCTATAGTATTACCTGTATGCTGATCTTTCTAGTTAAAAAACAAGATCTTCACTATTAAAGACTTATTAAAACACAATACTATACCTAAAACACAATGTTTCGCTCTTTTTGTTGGGTTTTTTGGGGGAGGGGGTTGTGTGTGTGTGTGTCTGAAACCAGTGGTATTCAGTTAAGGGTTTGAACATTCCAGGTGACAAAGTATATTTCTCAGGCAGCAGGTATTTCTCATATATAGCGTAAATATATAAAGATAAATGAATGATCAATGGCATACTGAGTTGACACCCAAGAAATTTGTATTCCTCCAAAGCCAAATAATTCACATGAACATTTCTGCTATTACTTTAACATATGTTTGTCCGTTTGTTTATTTCTTTGCTATTTACTAGTAGAAAATATTGCACAATTCTAATCAGAATAATAATTCTATTTTGGTGGGGTTGAGTAAGTTTGACTTGCGATGGATGGATATATGTAATAACTCCTTATGTGTAAATGATCAATTTTTAGTTGTTTTTATGTTTATGCTAACAGACAGCTTATCATATGACTGGGATAATTTCACAGATCCCATTTCAAATAAAATTTCACAGAAAGCTGAACTATGGATTGTTAGGCTTGGATATTATAGGTAAAGCTTACAACAGTTTGTTGCACTTCTGCCCAAAGCCAGTATAACAACTACTGAGAACATACCAATAAGGATCAGAGACATGTAAAGTTATAGTAAAGAAGTGAACATTTTAAGGACAAACATTTAACTTGTATGCCTGTGGAGTCTTTCCATTCCTCTACAAAGCAAATACCATTTGCTTATCTTTTCATAACTTCTACTTTCTAATATAAGCAACATGTTTTCTGCGTCAACTCTTGTTAGTAAGAAGGTTTTCTAGGGCTGAAGAACTGAACAGTTAATTTGCTTCCTCAATTTAGACCTGATAAGGTGTTTTGATTTGAGGAAACCATATTCAGTAAATGCATATTATCTTGACGGGGCTTGTGATTGTGGTTTATTTCTTCTTCTGAGAAACATAACAACGTCTAAAATCTTCCAGTACTCAAATTTCAAACAGGAAAGTTTGATGTGCTGATAAATTCAGAATCAGTTACCTTAAAATGTCATCTGAAAGAAATGCTAATAATATATTCAAATGTAGTTTTCCCATATCTGCAATAGTCCAGATTCTACAGATCTTGTTCACCTTGATGATTAATCAGAGCTATACAATCATTCTTTTTTTTTTTTTTGTAATGACAGCATTATAAAACAAAAGGTGGATTTATCTGTGTGTGCGAAGAAAGGAAAAAGTGGATAAGGCAAAATATAAAAAACAGAGAACGCATATTCTGATTACTTAGAAGAAATAGAAGTTTGTTTCCAATTATCTTCTGGTATTCAAATATTTCCTGTCTGAATACAACTGTTTATTAAAGTACGATGAACAGACCTGATATTATAAAAATATTAGCCTAAACTGGTTTAGAATTTCCTTTCAGCCATGGTCCTGAGATAAGATATCTGAAAGTTTGACATTTAAACACGACAGTTTTGTTCTTAATTCCTTTTTATTAATTATATTAATTCTTACTTCCTGCTGTTATTTTTTCGGTTCCATAAATTTTCTGCTTTCTTCTCTCTCCCTCTGTGTATACAACCTTGGAATGTCTGTCTGCTGTGAAAATTTCTACTTAAATTGAAAAGTGCTCATATAAGCATTATTAGTTGTTGCAAAGCACAAATAAAAAGTTCATAAAATCTCTCAAAAGAGAATTAATCAACTGTGTAATTAAAGGAAGCCACAAGTAAACAAAACAACTCAAAAAACTTTTAAACTGTAATAAAAACACTGAAATACACTGATCATATTATATAATTCATAAACAATTTGTGAAAAGGAAATAAGGATGTTTTTAAATTGTACCTTTTGTCCAGTAACATATGCAAAACAATATCCCTAATAATAAATTTGCTAAAAAATATCTCCTAATTTGTATATGGTAGTTTTATAACATGAAGTTCTACAATCTCTCTTTGGGGAGAAAACAAGGGCTTACAATGATGCTGGGTCCTTGCTATGACTCCTCAAATTTATTTTGCGGGTTCTTGATTTATTAACATGTCCTTTGTTACAGCAACAACTGGCTTAGAATATTCCAGCTCTGTTTTCCTATTCATAATATTCCTGTTGTACGAAAAAAAGTGTTGTTTACTTTTTGTGTGATAAATGAGTACAACACATTATGTGAGGGTTTCATTTGAGACAATTTTGTTTCATTTAGAGTTTAACAACTAGTATTGTCTATTTTCTGTATTCATTCAGTGACGCTAGTTAATTGCACAAGTGTTTTAACTCTTCTGATGAAAGAGATGGAGGTGATTTGCTTCTGTATAATAGGACTGAGAAGTTTCCAAAAGTCTTGTGAGGATTGTACCCTGTTTGTCAGTAAATTAAAAAGAATAAAAAAGAAAAAGGTTAATTGGGTATACCATACATGTTGGGAAGATTGTTTCATAAAAGATTGTCCTACTGTTAGGTCTACAGTGAAGAAAGAAAACCTTTTTTCCTTTGATTAACATCAGTAGAAGATTTCAGATCTTATACGTGTAGAAAAGGAAAAAAGGAAATTACAAACATAATTTTTATTTTTTTTCAATTAAACTCATATCTATTACTATTATTTCTCTGGTTTTGATAAACTCATTTCATCACATTTGGGTACACAGTTAATCACAGATTTTTTTTTTCCTAAATAAAATATACTGTCCACAGCACTGTGATCCTAAGTCCCAACAGCTAACTAAGCGAAAAGAGAAGTTGAGGATTTTTTTTTCCTTCATAGAAGTAATGATTCATATTTTCATTAAATTTCCAAGCTAAATGGTTCATAATTGCATCAAATATACGTACTAGATGGAAGTCTTTCTTTTAGGGAAGATCTCCTTTTTGTCTGAGTATGCATCTATGTATGTGGTATGCAATATGTATTTTTTTATGGAAGCTTTTTTATCTCCTAGTGTCTGATGCTTTGTAAACTTGGAAGCAAGTGCACTACACACAGTGGGGTGCTGAGCTTTCTGAAGGAAGGGAATCTATGCTATCACATGAGCTGTGTGGAAAAGCATAACAGCTTGTAAAAGCACACATTTCATGAATAAAAGATAAAGCCAGTTCAGAAAGATATTTGTCCTTTAGACTACAACTTTCAAGATGCTCTGTATAGGATATGTCATATTTTTTCTTAAATCTTAATATTTTGTGATGAGTATTTCCCCTCTACTATTCCTTTTTCTTTAGTTTTATTGTAATATCTCAATCTTTTCATTGAATTCTAATGATTCATTCAAGAAATTGGTGAAATGTAATAATGAAACATACCAGCATATTAATGAAATATAGCAGCAGAGAGAGAAGTTGCTGAAATTTAAGCATATCAAGACCACAATACACATAGGTGTTTCTTGCCCAAATAACTGTGACGTTCAAATATATGTCTACTTTACCTATTTTGTAAGGAAAGATGCCCACCAGACACTATTTTCTTAGACATAAAGTTCATGTGTTACTACATGTACTTAAGCCTTTAAGAAACTTTAAAAAGAAGAGAACACATCTTTTTCATATCATGAGGAAGAAACACCATCATTTAGGATAATGATTAATCTGCCAAAATGAGATGAGGACCCTAACTTTAATGTGTGTTCTTGCACAAAATCTCCCTGGGCTCATCAATCCTGACAGCTTTAGTAGGCTTCATTACGCATTAGTTAAATTAGCCATAACTTCTTAACATTATTGGCTAATTGCTTTGTGAATCTGGGGTAACTCCAGAGTATACTAAAGCTCTGTATCAATACAAGAAACTCGTACTTCTCAGTATGATATCATATTATTTAAATCTTGATTGATTGTTGATCGTCAGAAGATGGAAAGGACTTTATTTAATTCCTAAATAGGAAAAACTAAGTAGTAGTGAAAATTTTATTACCTGGTGCAAATGTAGTTTTCAATATGTTGAAAATACTGGTGAAGATGACTAACTGAAATTTGCAGAAGTGGCTATGGGAAAGTATTCCAACACAGAAAAAGCCTGCAAATACTGAAGATAACAATATCTTACATCATTTGTTGACTAGAATATTGTGGTCTTCTTCCAACACAGAACAGCATGGTAGGAATTTCAAGTTGTCATTTCAAGCAATAAAATGTGTTAATTCTTTTGGAAAAATGTGTTGTAGCTTGCCCAGAAGTTATGAACGTGAGGAAGAAATTACTGAATGAGTAGTCTAACCTCTTATACAGGCAGATAGGTAAAAGAGTTACAGTTACCTGTAAGCTTCCTACAAAAATAAAGCAAAACAGAAATGATTCCCTTCCATTAGGAAGAGCAGAGCATTTATCCCTGTTCTTTAGGAATTATTGGGCTAAAATTTTGAAGATAATCACGTCTGCATGTGAACACCTGCAGACTGAGTCCAGTAATGCATCTTGGTGCCAAAAATGCCTTGATATTACACTTCAGGCATCCTAGAGGGTTTAGAGCTCATCATAGGGTCATAGAATGGTTTGGGTTGGAAGCGATCTTTAAGATCATCTAGTCCAACCCCTCTGCTATAGGCAGGGGCATCTTTCACTAGATCAGGTTGCTCAAAATCCCATCCAACCTGACCTTGAACACTTACAGGGAGGGAGTGCCCACAACTTCGCTGGGCAACCTGTTCCAGTGTCTCACCACCCTCATAGTAAAGAATGTCTTCCTTATATCTAATCCAAATCTACACTCTTTTAGCTTAAAACCATTATTCCTTATGTTATCACTACTAGCCCTGGTAAAAAAAGATCTCTCCACATCTTTCTTTTAAGTCCCCTTTAAGTACAGCAAAGCTGCAGTAAGGTCTCTCCAGAGCCTTCTCTTCTCCAGGTTGAACAATCCCAACTGTCTCAGTCTTTCTACGTAGGAGAGGTGTTCCAGCTCTCCGACCATTTTTGTGGCCCTCCTCGGGATGTGGTCCATGTCTTTCTTGTACTGGGGACCCAAGATTTGGATGTAGTACTCCAGGTAGGGTCTCACGAGAGTGGCATAGAGGAAGAATCAACTCCCTCAAATTGTTGGCCATGCTTCTTTTTATGCAGCCAAGGATGTGATTGGCTTTCAGGGCTGCAAGTGTACATTATCAGCTTGTGTCTAATTTTGCACCCACCAGTATGCCCAAGTCCTTCTCTGTAAGTCTGCTCTCAATCTGTTCATCAGCCTGTCTGTACTGAAGAAATATGAACTACTTGGTTGCTTTATCCATGCCTCTTTGGCATTTATGAATACAACTCATGGCTGCAAAGTGAATGCCAGTGTATATGCTGGTCCTTTTCTGAGAACAGGCACCTATCAGTGCTTCTAAACAGTGACAGTTCCAGTCCAGGAACATGATGTTCAAACTGACAGCTTGGAACTGAGTACTCTGAAAAGAATTCATTAATCAACAGGTTATGAAAATGACTTCCCACTTCCCTGTTGCAACTGTGTCATGATATAGCAGAGAATTAAATCTTCGTGGCCTGTGCCTGAAAATAAAAGCAGAATCCTGGCTGTGTTGTTTAGCATTGAACAAAACACTGTTGGGGAGTGAAGAATCCTTGATTCCAGTCCTTGATCCTAGACTACTAATTCATGGTATGAACATTTTTATCAGGAGGTGGTTGCAATCAGGGAAATTGTATTGCTTGTTGCTCTTTTGCTGAGCAACAGGACACCCTGGCTTCTACAACTACAGCAGTGCGAGCATTACAGCACTGCAAGCAGTGCTGAGGGACAAAGCCAAGGAAGGAATGGCACAAGAAATGTGTACCTCCTGTATCTTCTGGTAAATCTGAACTTGGCCTTAGGTATTCCTCTGATACCTGAATTCCTCCACTCTTCAAACAAAGCTGACAGTATTGTGTGGATGATGCTCAAGCAATAGCAGGATTTTATCAGATCCTTTTGGAGTTGTCCAAATTCTCAGCCTTGTAATTGTACCTGGATAGCAGAGGGATTCCAGATAGCTAAACAACTCCTGCCAGCACTCTGGGCTGTAGCAACAGCTCCCCACAAAGTGCCAGAGAGCTTATCCTGGCTACTCATGCCTCAGGAGCCAGAGGGCAAAGAAGGACTAGGAATGTCCCTGCTTTAGTGACTACCTTTGCAGTGAAGGAGCTCAAGAAGACAGAAGGTCTCACATGAACATAAATGGTCTCCTAGAAATACAGAGGTTAATTTCCTTGCTAGGAAATCAAAAATGGACAGAGGAAAGCTCCAAAAAGAAGGCTGAAAAAATTCTCCACTGTTCTTTTATTTTGTAGAATGGGATCTGGTAGCTCAAGTGAAGATTTAAGAACTTCCGAGTGAGGATTCTCTTGTGGCAGAAATAAGCAAATGAGATGAGGGTACTGGAACACTGAAATGAAAAAAAAGGAAAATAAAAGCTAGTTAAATCACTGTAACAGTTATGGCTAACCATATGTTTTGCTTAATCACTCATCATGTTAAATCAGGGATGAGGTTATAGAATTTGGTTAGAGAAATCTGAATCAAGAACTGTTAAATATGGGGATGAGCAAGGAAATTACTGAAAAAGAACTGTCCTCAGAAATAAGATACATCTCAGAAGAGCTGCTATGCAGGGAATTGTTCCTTATGTGAGAACTTGGCATGTATGGCTGGGGACAGTGAGCAAATGGCCCTTGTGAGATTTCTGTCTGGGAAGTGTGCCATGCAGGTGTATTACAGCTAATACACATCTATTACACTAGGACCAGGCTTCAGAGGTAAAATACATGAAATAAAGCTTTGGAGCTAAAAGTCTTATAGCCTTTACATGAGGGACAGGGAATTTTTGAAGTTTAGGAAAAAATAACAGAGATTTCTAAGTGTGAAAAATAGATTCTAACCTATTTGGTCCCACAGCTTTGGGGTACAGATATGCATTTCATATATGCAAAATACTTTCCTGTAATATGAGGTATATGTAAAGTTGCACCCTGTTGTTTTTGTACCATGCTAAATAAAGCTACTATCCTATATCTGAGTCCAAAGTAACCAAATTCCTTAAAATTTGACACCCTACAAAAAAATAAATATATGATAGTGTCTTGGGTTGATCTTGACTGGCTGCCTGACCCCCACACCACTGCTCTCTCACTCCTCTTCCTCAACAGGACAGAGGGAGAAAGTAGAACGAAAAAGCTTGTAGGTTAAGATAAAGATGGGGAGATCACTTACCAATTACCATCACAGGCAAAACAAACATGACTTGGGGAACATTAATATAAATTACTCTATTAATAAAAAAGAGTAAGATGGTGAGAAATTTAGACAAAACTAAACCCACTTTCTGTCCACCCTCTGCTTCCCAGGCTTCCCATGACATTGAAGTTTGTTGTGGCTATTATGCAAGAAGGCAAAACTATCTAGGTGATATCATGTTGGTGCCCAGTGACAGGACAAGGGGCAATGGGCACAAACTGGAAGTTCCAGCTGAATATGAGGAGGAACTTCTTTACTGTGAGGGTAACAGAGCACTGGAACAGGCTGCCCAGAGAGGTTGTGGAGTGTCCTTCTCTGGAGATATTCAAAACCCGCCTGGATGCATTCCTGTGCAACCTGCTCTAGGCTAACCTGCTTTAGCAGAGGGGTTGGACCAGATGATCTCTAGGGGTCCCTTCCAACCCCTACCATTCTATGATTCTATGATTCTATGTTAACTACAGTACAGAAACAACACAAACTAAGACTTCACTCACTCTCAAAATTCATTACAAAATAAATTTTTGAATAGTGACAAGGATCTAAACCTGGGACACTGATGGGAGGTTGGGCAGATGTCTGAACATTGTTGTGCTATGCAGAGGAACAAGGAATGAGAGACCTAATACAATGAGATACATGTTAGGGTCCAATTCATTTTGGACCAATTCATTTTGTGCACTGTCAGAGACAGAAGAGAAGAGCTAACAAGCCCTCCTAGCACTACCAAATAAACATGATTATCTTGACTCAAATGCAGGTAGCTCAGATTTGTGTTATCCTTTTTCAGTATTTCACTGACAGAATTAGTGTGGGCAGAGTGGGCTCAGGTCAGTCTTTTCTGTGGTAGTGTCACAGGCAGAGTCCCTTATGTTTCTTTGTGAATCCAGCCTTGAATAGCTGCTGTTTGTTCTTTTAAGTGACAATGAAAAATAGATTTTGACATTATAATTGCCAACACACCTTTCTTTTGCTTAAGTGTGAATACGGGATGAATTCAATACATAGCTTCAATATGTGTTACAGCATTCAAAAGCGAAGGCTTTTTTCCCCCGTAGATGGCCACTAATTTATCAAAATGATCTGGGTGGGCAAGTGTGTATTATGTTAGTAAATACACAAGAAACTTGTATATTCAGTCATACACATAATTCCAATTCTTATCAGAAGTTATTGTTCGTAGTGCTTTTTCTGTCAATATGTTTTCTGCCTGTTATTCTTATGTATCTACATTATCTATATGAAGTAGAACTGCACATAAGTAGAATGTATGAAATCTTAGAAATATAACAATTTTTTTTATATGTTTCACTATGTCACCATAACTTAAACTAGCTACTGCTAGAAACAGGTAGTTCTGAACAATGCTTCAAGCTAGTGTTGATGTTAAATGTGAACATCCATATAGAAAGATATGTGATATGTTTCTCTGCAGAGAGCAAAGAAATAGGAGTGCATGTGACTTTGTTCTTACACATTTTTTAGTAGTGAGCTCAGCAGGCCACACATATTTATCCATTAAAAATGGCAAGAGGAGAAGAAGAAGCTGAACAAAGTTGAAGCTGGGGACATTCAAACTGATCGGTTGGAAGGATAGATCCTTCAAATTTACCAGTTTGAATGTCCCCAACTTCCAATTTCCTCTCAAGATTTTTATTTGAATAATCTCTTTCTTACCATTTTAATCTTTCAAAAGCTTCCAAAGACAATGTATTTTCGCTATAATCTCTCTGTACATTTTAAATAAACCTGACTTTATAAATAGGTAAATCAGAATATTCAGATCTGGTTTGTTGAAAAATTCATATCTTTACATAATATCCTAAGACTTTGTGCTTATACCCATGTTCTTAAACCATATTGTTGAAGAATTTTGTGTTATGAGAAATTTTACAATGTAAAAGTAGACAAGTGAAAAAGAGAGTTGCAACAAACAGGTTTTACCTAAATAAAAACAACATTGGGCCCTGTAGCTTTAAAAACTTTGTAGCTTTTCCCATGATCCTCTGCAGTAGCAGGAAGTAGGAGGAAGAGAGAAGTTGCTATAATGCACAAGCTATTCCTTCAGTATCACATTTCAGGTTGCTATTAAAAAAATTGTCTCAAAATGTTATAAGTACAGCGTGTACCCGTGAAAAAAAACTTAATTTCAAATGAGCAGACAATTCTGTTTCTCAAAGCAAAGCAAATCAGTAAAAAGTTAAAATGCTGAGAAATAAAATGGTGTATGGCAACATATTTCACTATCTGGTCTTCCCTGAAGTCACGGTCTTTCCAATAGATCTGCAGTATGAGATTGTAGATAATAGACTTTCAATAATTTGTGAAACTAGGAGGATTAGGAGATTAGTGCATGAGTCTTTGGACCCTGAAGAACCAGGTTAAGATATCTGCTTTGGGTCAGAAGAGAAATGAGTTTGATAATCTCTTCTTAGTCCCTGGGAAATATTTGTATAAATCACAAAACGACCTTTAAGAATTTCCTACTATTGAAATTCCTTACTTGCAAAGGTCAAAGCTGGTGTTACATGCAAAGAAAATCATCCAGCAAGGCCATGTCTTTCTGATTGAAATTGAGCTACAAAGCCAAGGAATTATGATACATTCTAGATGCACTTGGATTATAACATTTCATACAAATCAAACATCTCTGGTTAAATATTCACATTCCTTTCTCTTTTTCTTTTTTAAAATATTAATTTCAAACTTGTCATTTTTCAGTTCATGTACAGAGGTAGCCAGTAGTGCTCACTCAATCTACAACCCCATTTAGAATACTGGCATTACTGTTTTCCAGCACAGACTAAGACAAAACCAAGCAAAACACTTTCAGCTATCTGTACTCTGTGCAGGGGCCCAAATGCTGACAGCAGTGGGAGGCTGCAGGGTAACCTCTGTGAGAAGCTGGGGCTGCCTTGTGCTAGACACAGTTCGTTCCAGTTCGTTCCAGCCAGATCCAACCAAGCCATCACAGGGCACAGCTGAGCCTACAGAAAAGGTGGTGGCACCTTGAGGAAAGTATGTGTAAGAAAGAGCACCCCTACACAACCAGACAGCATCCCTATACTCTTCCGAAGATACTTGTCCCTGCTTCTACTGCTTGTGCATTTCCTTCTTTTCCTTTAGTTTCACCAGCAGGTCTTGACTCACCAGCTGGTCTCTTGCCTTCCTTGTCTGATTTCTTATACCTGGGGATCGAGAGCTCTTGTGCTCCATTGAAAGCATGCTTAAAGATCTACCAGCTCTGTTCTACTCTCTTGTCCATGAGGGCAGTTTCCCACGGGATCCTATTGACTGGCTGCTTGAACAGCTGGAAGTTTGCTTTCCTAAAATTCAGGGTCCTGACTTTACTCTTCACCTGACCCATATCTCTCAGGACTGCAAACTCCACCAGTGCATGATCATTGCATCCTAGGCTGCCTCCAATCTTGACATCATCGATAAGCTCACTTACGTTGGTGACCATCAGGTCCAGCATTGCAACTGTTCTGGTAAGGCTTAAGAAGTTATCCTCAATGCATTTCAGGAGTCTCCTGGATCGCCTATAGCTCACCGTGCTACTTTTCCAGCAGATGTTGGGGTTGTTGAAGTCCCCCAGCAGGACGAGAGCCTGCAAGCACTATGCCTCCTGTAGCTGGAGTAAGAAGGCTTCATCAATAGGCTCCCTTTAATTTGGTGGCCTGTAGTAGACACCAACCATGAGGTTTCTTTTGTTGCCTCAGTCTCTAATTCTTACCCATAAGCTTTCAACCTGCTCATGGCTGTTCTTCAGAGAGAGCTCTTCATACCATCCATTTCTCCACCCCTCCTTCCTCATCTGTCCGTTCTGAAAAGCCTGTAACCACTGACAGCCACACTTCAGTCATGGGATTCATCCCACCAAGTTTCAGTAATGGCAACTAGATCATAGCTTTCTAGCAGCGTGGTGGCTTCCAACTCCTCCTGTTTGTTGCCCACGCTGTGTGCATTGGTGCAGGGGCACCTCAACTGGGCTGTTGGACATGTCACTTTCCTAGAGTAACAACCCTTAATTCTTTTTAAGTATTTCACTGGTATTTCCCGGTTGGCTCCTACTATCTTGGGACCCCCTGACTCATCGCCTTAAGACTTCAAGCATTCTCCAGCGTATGCAGCAAATCTTAGAGCAACAGACTGAAGGCACTCACTAGCACTCCATCCCTCCAACCTTGGTGTGTCATCCCACAGCTTGTCATGGGCAAGCTTGACATTATCACTCTCCCTCTTCAAGTCTGGTTTAAAGCTCTGACAATGAGCCCCACCAGCTCATGAGCAAAGAGAAAGGTGAATCCCATCTGACGCCAGGAAATCTAGTGCCATGTAGAATATCCCATTATTGAAAACCCAAAATCGTGGCAGTGATACCAGCCACAGAGCCACATATTAATGGATTGGATGCATCTGTTTTTTCCAATGTCACTGCCCACAACTGGAAGGGGAGAGGAAAAAATAACCCGTGCTCCAGATTCCCTTATGAACCATTCTATTATTTGTCAGTTGCTAATAACATTCAGCTTTATGTAATCTAATGTATCTGTTAAGACACTTATAGTGGGGGGAAAAAGGTACTACAGCAAATTTGCAATAAACAAATCAGCTTAAATATTACATTAAGTGCATAGTAAGTCATTATTTCATAGCCTGCATAGACATCTTGTTCACTTCTGGATCCACTACACAATTCAGAAACTAACTTTAAAAAGGTTGATGGGATTTGTCAACTAATTCAAAATACCTTTTGCAATACAACAGTCAACTTTGACTGATCTGCTTGTGGTTTGACAACTTGAGTCCGGTCCAAAGTGAAATGAAGTCTTGGCTCATTGACTTTAGGAGGCTTTGGAGCAGTTTTATTAAAACTAATAGGGCTTGGATACAGATACAGACAGACAGGAGCAACAGACAAGCTTTCTTGAAAGCTGGCTTTACACAGAGGAATAACTTGATTAAAACTGAAAACAAAGTGCACAATGAATCACACACTTGGACAGGCATATTTTTCCATAAGGTGCCAACTAAATGCTTAGTTAAACAGCACCCTTGTACAGTCTTCACTGGCTTTTTTAACTGTGGTTCAAAGAATGAGAAGAAAGGATTGTGTGGCATTAAACAGTCCCATGGAATGAGAATACAGGATTCATTTTCTCTGCTGAATGCCTTTATATCTGAGATACTAATGTAAATTCTTTTCTTTCTATGCTCTCATTTATCTATCTTGAATTAATTGCTTTGCAATGACCAGACTTACCCTGACAATGATTGGAGGGTGAAGAAAGTAGAGTCACAGCCACATATTACCTCAGTCTTATGGCTTTTGATTGATGCATATGGCTTTGGTCCTCCTAAAGCCCATGGTTTGTTACTAATAATGGCAATATTGTATTTTCTGAGCTACAGGGCTAGGTAAAAAAAACAAATTAGTATTAAATTATTTTTATATGTACCACAATAATCACCAAAGATACATGTTCCCAAAGTAGCCTGTGGCCTACAGAAAGAAACTCTATAATGTACATAACGCTGTGTATCACATGCATATTTAAAGATAGCTACATGTTTATACTGATTGTCTACAGAGGTGTTTAGCATAGGGAAGTCTCTCCTAGCCTTCAGGCCAACAGAAGTTGAATCGCTTTACTGTGGCAAAAATCTTGGCTCCCTGTTTACTTCCATCTCCTGATTCCCAGGGGGTTCATCAATGCTGCAGGTATGTTATTTCACTTTTAACCCTCTTTTGTGGTCAGCCAAATAGATCCATCCAAGAAAACGTACAAGTACAGAAGCACAGTTCTGAGATTTTTGTTCTTCCTCAGTGATCTCTCTGTTTATATCAGTGAATCAACTGTGCCAATCTTGGCTACTTTTGCTTCAGAATATACCAATGCTATCTTAAAAGTACATTCACCTCCAAGTATTTCCTTATGTCACTGCTCCTTAGCATGTGACATATATCCTTAGCAAAACATTGCAGAAATTCCACCATAGAAAGTCGTAACACAGCTATGATGTTATTTAAATTCTACTCAATTGAATAACATAGACTAAAAATATGTCAGTTATACACTCATTGCAAGCATTTGAGAGAAAAGGCAGGTTAAAAGTGCCCCAATGTTGTCATAGCCATTTTGCTTTAAGAGGTTCACACTATGAAGGTGAGACCCTGTGCAACACTAGTGTAATAGGACATTTTTCCGTTGGTATCCAGAATGAAAGTATCTTAATATTTCAGTCACTGATTCTAAATTTTGCTGGCGTAACCTCTTTGTGTCAGAATGTTCATGCATTTCATTGTGTCCACATTTAACTCTAGTCTGGGCAAATTATGAAAATTATAACTTGTATGTGTCTTGAATTATGAGATTTAATATATTTCTGACTTTGGCCTGCAAGTAACAGTATTATTACATGATTCATTGTTCCCCAGAGAAAGTAATGTATAATTAGCAAAACAATAGAATATAGCACATAATAATTTTTATGTGAATAGTCAATATGTGTAGCTGGGCACAAAATATTTAAGAAAATTTCAAATTTTAACATTTTCCCTTCCCAATATTTCCATGTAAAAGAAAACAGGTGATCAAAATTATTTAAATATTATAGAATGTGATTTACTATATAGAATATGATATGTATTATAGAATATTATTCTTCACAATAAGGGTGGTGAGACACTGGGACAGGTTGCCCAGAGAAGTTGTGGATGCGTCCTGCCTTGAAGTGTTCAAGGGCAGGTTGGATGGGGCTTTGAGTAACCTGATCTAGTGGAAGATGTTCTTGTCAATGTCAGGGGGGCTGGAACCGGGTGATCCTTCCTAAGGTCCCTTCCAACACAAATCATTCTATGATTCTATAATGCTATGATTGATTTCTATTTTATTATTTAAAAATTACTACCAAAGTTTTAAGAAAACCAAAAAGGCCAGAAAAATGAACTTGCATTCTATGGAAACATTTTAAAAAATATCTTCTATACTAGATACCATTAATTTATTCAGAAAACAAGACATCTAGATTAATAACTGGATGTAGAAACATAGTGAATAGTAAATTGAATTTTCAACAGCTTTGATTCATTTGTATGAAGAAGACTTTTTCAATCAAATCACCATTTTCAAAGGAAAAATATTTTACTGAAAAAATTTATATTAGTTCTATTAGAAATATGTGCTCTTTTATAAGTGAGTCTCATAGTTTAAGGCTGGGCTTGCTGTTAAATGGAAGACAGATGCTCCATGTTAATGCTTTCCCTCCCCAAAAGGGGAAGGAAAAGAGAAAAGGGAAAGAAGCTTATGGGTTAGAAAAGTTAAAACAGCTTTAATATAACAATAATTAAAAGGTATAATAATAGTAATAGAAATTATAAAGAAATATATACAAACATATACAAAATCAATATCAAGCCCCTCTGATGACAATCAGGTCACCCCAGACACTGCAGAGCCAACCCTGGGAAACTCACAGTCTGGACTCAGCAGGGAACTCAGATGGGAATTCGATTCAGGAGCTCACAGATAGGGATTGAAGGCAGATGAAACATACAGAGTCCTCTATAGGAGACCAAGAAAAGAACTAAATAAATTCAGTCTTTTGCCAACCCATAAATCCCTGTGAACAAGAGAGTTGTTTGCTCAGCGGGGAATGTAGAAGCTGCTAAAAGCAAGGCAGGGAGTGGAGACTCCACTAAGCTTCTCCAAGGAATGTCTCAGACATTCACAAGTGATAAACTTCATATGGAAAGACGAGCTAAAGACTGATAACAGGGAATATCCTGCCTCAGAAGGTGTGAAAGGCTGATTGATCACCCAAGCAGCAGCAAAATCAGCACGAATCTGCAGTAACTGGGGAAAGGTAATTGAGGCAGGGGGAGATTGTGACCATCGACTCATTTCAAGACCAAAAGATTTGCCCCCCTATGCCTGTAAGGAGCATGCATGCTAATTTACATAGCAAACGACAGTAATTATCCAATAGCATAAGGATGTTGAATTCTGCCCAGAAACAAAACTTTTGGAGGAGGCGATCCAGGTTGAGGAATAAGAATAGAAGAGGACAGAAAACAGCATCAGGTGGGAATTTCTGGACTGATGCTGAAACCTGGCATTCCAAAGAAATCTTTTTCTCTTTTTTTCTCTCTCTCCCTACCACCCTCTCCCTCTCTTCTTTTCTCTCTTTCTTTTTATTCCTATTTTCTCTAGCAGATAATGCAAGGCTCAAACCCCACATGTGTGGCAAATAACCACAAGACTTACTTTAACCTTCTGTAAGGCTGTACATTACAGGATGCCAAACTATATGGGACAGTTGTACTTTTCTCATTAAAATTGGTGCTCATGCATGGACTTCAGCAATTGTTTTACCTTAATCTGCCTCAAGAGAGGCTGCAAACTTCAGTCACCTCTCCCTCCTCTTTGGTGGGATGTGACATTCTCCTTGGACACTGACCATAGAAGAAGAGAGCTTGACCCTCATGATTCTTCAGCTTTATACTGAGTATGACACATATGGGATGGAATACTTCTTTTGGTCAGGTTTGGGACACCTGTCTGCCCCGCTTCTCCCCACATGAGGATTGTTAGGTGTGACTCTTTCTGTTCTATCATTTCCAGCACATAAGAAAGTTAACAGAAGCAAGTATTGACTTTGGTTTCCATAGGAATAAGTATAAGCAAGAGCCTTTCTGCATACAATTCATACTGTTACTCAAACAACAACTATAAACATCAAGTTTTATTCCTGCTAGAAGCAGGCACTGTCTGAAAAACATGTTGTTAATTTCAGAGTGCAGTCTCTTGAAGAGACTTAACTGAAAAGTAAAATTACTAAAAAGAAAACTGGTTCTGTCCCAGCTCAAACCAAGACAGTGAGTTTTTGACTTTCTGTTTGTGTAGCATGAATCAAATAATGTTCTAGAATCTGATGTAATAACATAGACATTTCTTAGATCAAACCTAAAATCAGCATCTGAATAAATATATACATATTTGAAGTGGAACTTCCACCATTAGTTCCTCCAATGTAAAAACAAATAATTCATTTCAGAAGCTGCATTTATCTCAGTAGTTCAACGAGTTAATTTAATTAGAACTTTGATTAGTCTGATGTGATAACATGTTAAGTGATCAGAAATCTGACTTACAGGTAATTTTAGATTTCTTTATAAATCCTTAAGAAATATTTATTGTCAGAAGTGGGAGGCATGTGCTGTAACATACATCACCTATTTCTTGAATAAAGCATCTATTTTGGATTAGATATTTTTATTTTATTAGTTCACAGAGCCTTTAGATTAGTTCAACAAGATTATTGAATATGGAAATATTATCACTAGTAAAATATTTTGTTCTCAAATTTCAATACACTGGTGTTTAAGGTACAAAGTTATGATGAAATCAGTCTATTGCATATAACATCTTAAATTCTTCACATGCCTGTAGGCATTCTGTGCTCACTCTGAATCTCAAGTAGACACTCAAGTATATTGTAATCTGCTCAGAACACATATCAAGTGTGTGGCAGTAACAGGAATAAGAATTTTGCCTTCACAAACTTGTACCATAGCAAAGTTCAGGCTATGTATAATCTTGGAAGGACTATTTATTTCAATTTTATATTCAGGTCTAAAAACTTTCTGGAAAAAGGTCTTGATTCTGGACAATCTTATTGAAGAATGTACAGCTCCACTTAGGAAAGACATGTTGACTCGTCATGATCTATGAAATTTGATGTGATGTTTAATTATTAACTGATAAAAAATAGAAAACACAGAAATGATGGAATATAAGTGAATTGGCATGCATAAAAATAAACTTTTTTCCTGTTAGCTACCTTGAAAAATAAGCACCTTGGGGCCTTGGTTTTTCTGTTTTTGTTTTTTTACACTTGCATAATACATCTATTAATGTCTTTATTTAGGATTATAATTTCTCTTTTTCCCAATATTCTACTGTTTTCTCAGTTCTGTTATCTGGGCAGTTCAAACATTGTTTCTCTCTAGACTACATCACTATAATCATCATCAAATAGATCTGTTTTCCTGGGGTTGGAAAGTGATGAAGATTGGGAGAATATGAATCAAACTAAATCTAAGTATTTTTTTGTGTTGTGAGAGAAAAATTTTCCAACATAAAAAAATGCTTTTGTAACTTTACACAGATCTGCCAGGTAAGTGAGATTTTGTGACTGTGTTAAACATAAAAATGTTTGACAAATCCATCCAATTAATACAAAATTTTTTACATTCTTTTTGCCAGTCAGAATCAATATCATATAAAAACTAGAGGGTCATAAACCGCAAGAAATACTTCAAATTTTTCTAAACTGCATCTTTTCTGAATGAGGAGCAAGTGCTTATAGAGACAGGGAAATTATTCATAATTTAATTTTAAAAACTCAGAATTTTGGGGATTTTCTTTGAAAGAGCTCCAATATGAACAATTCTGAACCCAAAAGGGTAACAAGTACAGGGATGTGATTCACACCATTTATGGATGTCAATGGTCTATGTTAATTTCTTATATTTATACCTATGTGAATTCGATAACTGTATTAAAGATATTCTCTAACAGTTTAAGGGAGCATCACAACCAGTCTTTTGATTCTGACAGAGGTTTTCATTTCTGGCTGTATGAGAAAAAGTTTATGTTTTAAAGGGGAAGTAAGAGCATGGGGGAGAGAGGGAGAAAGAGCATCCAAAAGGAAAATCATCTCAAGACTGACTATTGTAGAACATCAGCCTTAAATCTTCCCACTGGATTTAACAAAATTTTCATTAAAAAGCATTTTAATCTCCAACATGAAATATATGTACAGAATTTTTAAAAAAAATGAATTCCTTTTGCTATCTTTTTCTTTCTTCAGCATGAATGAAATACTACGACTGAAGCATTTATGGTTAACATAATGATGACTCAACCTAATAATTTAGCAGTCCTGCACCCAAAGCAAAGGTATATATCACAATCACTCTGTTTGGCACAAGTTCAGTGCTTTCAGCTGAAGAACACAAAGAAATCGATTTTCCTGTAGTATCAGTGTTAATTTTTTTTTACTATTAATGATAATATAATTGAAATATTGACATTTAATTGAAAGTTAACTAGGTTTATTAATACTTTGCTGTTTATATATCCCTGTTGCATTTTTACTTTGACAGACTAACATTTACAACTATTCTCTTTGGTTTTGGGTGGGTTTTTTTTCCTCCAAACTTAGGTGTTGTTAAAAGTTCTTTGTTTATATTTTTTTTAAAGAATTATTAGAAAATTCACTCTAAGTGTTACTTGTCCTAAAATATGCTCTAGTGTTTGGCAGAGGTATTGCTGACTTTAATGAATATCAAATCAACTTCTGTTTCCCTCTACATAACAGAAATTAAAACAATCAGATGGAAAAGGCCAAAAAACAAACAATGAGAAAAGATAGGCTGTGATCCAGTGATCTGAACTCCACTCAGGAGTTCACATACTTTGTCAGTTCTGCTTTCTGTCTTGTGTGAATGGCTTATATTATCTTCCTCAGTTACCTCTGCAAAATAAAGGTAATTGCAAAAAGCCTTGCACACATAGGGCATTTTATAGGGCAAGATATTGTATGACAGGGAATCAAGCATGGATCTCAAATTTATTATAGATATATTTTTTCATGACAGGGTCCACAGCTTCAGTTCTGTAGAAAAGACTATAACCCATCAACTTCTGTTTCCACAGTGATTTATATCTGGGTTTATCTTTGTTTCTGGGGAGTCACTTTCCTTATATTGATACTAAGATTGGAACCTTAAATTATGTTTTTCTCTTGGTGGTATACTTTCATCTTCCCTAATTTTTCTGGAGATTAAAACAATACATACTGTTATCTTGAGATAGTCCATAAAAGTAAGATTTTATCATTTTTAAGCAATACAAATTACTGTACATATGTTGTGTAAGCAAAATTTAAAAGGTTTATTGGACTTGGGAGATCAATATATTCTATTTCTCTGTATCTGTTCTTCTGTGTAATAGAGAAATTCCATCAAGAGCGTCATGGCATCCAGACTGTACAAGAGTAAGAAGCTTTGATTCCTGCCTTCATCTGAAATCTGTGACTGAATAATTTCACAAAAAAAGAGATACCAATACATTTAGAAAAGTGTAGAGCCTGTAAGGTAGGAAGAGGCAAAACTGATATAAGCACAGAATAGAATATGCTTTATAGAGCAGGATTAGGGCAAGTGTTGCCAGCAAGTCATAGAAGAGGCAGGGAAGCGAAAGTTTAGTAACATTGAGTTCCTAATAAAGTTTTGATCTATATATATATGCCAGGTGAAGTTATTAAAGTCAAGTATCTCTTTTACCATCAGATTTTCTAGTCTTAAATTTTATCTGAATGAGAATGACGATAACAACAATAACTTGCTTGATTTGTAGACAAACCAATATAAAAAAAGTCTACAACCTGTTTTGAATTTTATTTGCTTGCTTGCAGAAATTGTTTCCCCAGATACATGACAATAGCAAGGAAATGAAAGAAAGAAAAAGAGAATTATTTCCTCAAGTTCTACCTACATTACATGCTTTTGAAAAAATGCCAGTTTTTCATGAGCATTTTTCCATTTATTCATTTCTAAGTGAGAGGATACCTATGAACAACTCTGGAAAAGATGCTCCACTTCTGCAAAGCAGTAAATGGTGTAGATGTGTTACTTGTGTGCTCCTGTTACATACTGTCAGATGTGATGTCATCCCAAGGGAACAGTATTTTATACAGGAAAAGATTAGATTTTTTCCAATATTCTTTTTCAAAATCACTTCAGTGTCATACATTGTAGTTTAATCAGTTATTTAACAATTTGATGGAAAGATATAACATTTGTTTTAGAGAATATACATTCACCTAGAAATAGGTTTTGTGTTGCTCTGTGTTTTGGAATGAAAGAAGGTTAACTTTGCGATGCATATATTTTATTTTTAAAAACAGAATCTAATTTTGATGCACAAGTGGAAGATACTGAGAGTCTATAGTTGTCATGTTTCTATCAAATTCCTCTCCCTCAAAATGAGTTTTTAAGGTAAAGTTAATTACTTGCTCTCTACTGAGTAGCAAATTTAAAAATGAAATTGACAAAGCAGTTTACAATTTCTTTTGGAAAACAAAGAAAATCTTGATACTTCTAACGCCTTGATATGCTGTAAGTAGTAAGCTAACGTTGATATTCAGTTTCCAAAGAGTGATTGTCCATTCTTCTATTACTGAGCATGAAAAAGGTGGGATGACAAAAGCTTACCATCTAGGCATTTGAGTTCTGCAATTAAAATATTTTCTTACTTTTAGTGTGTTTCTGAGGAGACTGTTACATCCCTAATTGACACTAAACAGTATAAGGAAATTTTGGGGACGTATCTGCTAAACCATAATTGTTCATATCCATCCACCTACACAAAAGCTGCTGAAAAGATGATATAGAGAAGTTGAAGGACTTGCAGGGAGAATCTCAAAAGCAAAGATCTAGTATACACAAATGTGATTTACTTACTCCACCTGAAAATATCATATTATTTGAAAATCATGGTTCTGATAAAATTGCAAAGCTCTTTTCATGTAATGAAGAAGCAAATCAAGATAGTTTTTAAAGAATAAAATTACAATGAAAGATAAATTTAGGGAGAGAAAAAATACATGTCAAATGAAAAGATGTGTGATTTCTTAGTGAGTTTATTATTTACTGAGTACTGAGTAAAGTTTTATTGCATATGATTTTTTTTTCTCATGTCCTTATATTGCATGTTTAATGGTCAGTGTGTGAAATCAAGAACATGAAATAATATTTCTTCTATCATTTATAATCAAAATTTCATAGATGCAATTTTTAAAATAAGATAAAAATAAGGAATAATTAATATAGACAATATATTCTCTTTTGTTTAACAAAATCAAAAACTAAAAGATGCATTGCTGCTTTTACTCAAAATGTTCTTTAAATCACAGCAGCTCATAGAGTTGCATATTTCAATACCACTGTGCATCAGGAGTAAATCTCAAGTAGTACTTGTCTGCTACATGGAACCTTGCCATGTACTCCTTATTTCAGCAAATGTTTCTTCATGTTCTGGAAGATCAAGACATGTCAATATAACAGCCTTTGTTTCAAAATACTGGAAAACTTTTCAGTAGAACTAGCAATTAAGTTAGTTTCAGAAGACCTTTCAGTAGACCTAACAGCTACATGGTTAAAATAACAACATTGTCAAGACGTACTGTTTTCACTAAGAATTTTTTTTTTACTCACTAATTTATGTTTTCTTTTTTTCTGTTACTTGTTCCTTACTTTTGTTGATGTTGTTAAGGTAAATCTAAAATTAATGTTCTCCAGCAAGAAGATAGTGACTTTATTTTAGGTGCCAGGCACATCTTAAAGAACCCTAAGAACAAAAGGAAGTTATTCAAATATATGTGCAGAAGAATAGAAAAGATCAACCCTTGAACTGTCAAATCGAATACGAAGTAAAGCTGAACTAACATTGAGATTTCCAAGGACTTACACACACGTTAACAGACCTCCTTGCCTTCTATGATTTAGGAAGAATTTTTTACCTGAATAGACCTTGGTTCAGTGGTAAGAACTATTTCAGAAATGCAGAATCCTTCTTGTATTGCAGTTGTTAAATGATACCTTTGCCACTCTATAAAGGAATTACGCTGCTGAGAGTACGACTGAAAGTCAAATATCCTTCATGATATCACAAAGTACTGCTATAGTAGCAGTAAAGCAACATGAAGCATAGGCTGAGACTTCAGTATTTCAGAGATAAGAGAATGGAATTAAGTCTTCTCTATCATCTTTCAGATTTTTGCTATGACAACTGAAAACTGGTGTATGGTTAATGCTCTATGAGTTTCACAGACAGTAATCTGAACGAACATGAGAAAGCATTCCACAGGTATATGCGTACAGAAGCCTAAATTTGCAAGCATTTATACAGTCTGTACAAATCAAAATCTTCATAATAATAATAGTTGGGTTGACAACACCCAGCTGAACCAGAATGTTCTGTGTGCTCCTGCTGAAACTCATGTCAACAACATTTGACAAAAATTAACTCAGTAAAATATTGGTTATTTGGGGTTTATGGACATAATTACCGTGTCATATTATACAAGGTAAATCCAACATTTTTCAATTAACAATTAATTAAAACATTAATTTATATTAACAATCTCTATGAAATAATTTAAACTCATTCTAAATATAACAATGTTGAAAAAGGGCACTTTACTAAAAGAAATATGAGCATTTTAATACATTTTGAAGTCTCAAGAAAGTCTTGTAATATCACCCAAATTTACATTGCATCTATGTTAACTTTTACAGTACAGCAAAAATAAAGCTAAATCTTAGCACCTTCTCCCTTCCCCACAACTTAGTACAACTAAACTGTATAATCAATTACCATAGGAACAATGAAGGGAAGATAAAATATGTGATAATATGATAACTACTAAAATGTCAGAAGTTTCAGATGTTCCATTTTTATCTCTGATATGCATAGATTGCAGTTCAATGATGGCTTGATGCATAATTCAGAGTTGTTCCTAATTTAAAGTATTATAAAATAATCAGTCAATAAGCATATGTTCATCAGCCTGCTTTTCTGAACCTCAACTTTTTTGTCTTTCACTTCTGTTTACTCCTATCCAGGAACCTAGTGTTGATTTGACCATGACAAAATTCAGTGGGATACCTGCTGTTGATCTTGTTTGACTTCCAGCTGCTTCTGTGAAAGTTGGAAAGAGTTGCAGCATATTTTTCTTTGTATTTAGAATAATCTTTTTGTTTTAAATTAAAAAATCCCTATAATGGCTCAAGAAGTTAATGAGTAAAAATGCTGGAATTCCGGGGAACTATTACTAAATGCTTAGCTTGTTATAATATTTGTCTGAAATCCTCCTGTCTGGAAAGAGAGGGGAAAATTGTGATTGGAAGTCTGGGAGTGATATAATCCAGAACTGCAGAGGGGAAGGGTTTAGGGTAAGTAAATTGTTGAAGATAGATGCACATGAAGGTGGGAAAAGGTCTAGAGAAAGAGGAGCATGAAGAAAGAATTCTATAAGGTAGAGTGAGAAAGGACAGAAAGTTTGGAATGAGGAGGAAACTGGTTGGAAAAGAAGTTAAGGACAGACATTGGGAATATGAACATTAGCAGGACTAGGAAACAGCTGAAAGGATTCATACAGGAGGAGTATATAACAGGCAACAAATTATTAGATGAGGACTCCAGAGAAGGAAAGAGTTGAAGAAAAAACGGGCAAGAACTAACTACATAACTAAGATTTGAGAGTTGTTAAAGACTGAAGACGAGAAAGTGTAAACCAGGGTGAGGTCAGAGAATCACATTACCACGAGATTCTAAAGGTGAGTGAAAGTCAAGAGTGAGAGACAAGGATTTCTTTGTCCAAGAAAAAGCACACCTTAAGCTTAAAATGAAATGTTTCTGTTCAGACTGATGCTTTTTCTTTCGGTAAATACCTGTGAATTCAAAACTGTTCTGTCTCCATCTGAAGCCATTCCATAGACTCTCTTACTGTTATTACTCTCTTCAGTGATGTTGGTCTCTGTGGGCAATCCTGTTTTCAACCCTGCTGATGAAATCTACTTGGAACTTAGAGACCTGGATTGCAGATCTCAGTTTTGTCTCACTGACTCTATGTATACTGGAAGATAAACCTATTCTCAAATCTATTATGAGAATTTGTATAAATTAATTAATTAGTCTGGACTAAAAATAAGTCAACAGAAAGATTTAGATTGATTACTCCATCCACATGAACCACTCTATAACTTACAAAATCAGATATCCCAGATAGAATCAGAATTTAGTCAAGATTTCAGGAAATTTCTTCAAGTAGAGAAGAAAACTAAAGCCAAAACCTTTTTCATTCCTATTTCCTACTTTTGAATGGGCAAGTCACAGAATCACTCCTTTACTTGCTATATGTTTCAAAAAAGTGGCTAATAATTGTGGTATTTTGAAAAAAATTAACCTCTTTGGAATAAATATTTGTCTACAGGAGTGTTAAGGTCACAAAGGAGAAATTATATTTCTATCTCTGAAAAAAAAAGTCTGAAATGCGCTTTTCCTAATTCATATTCACTCAGTAGCTTTTGTGAATTACATTTTGAAGCACAAAAGTTTCCACATAGCTTAGAAAGAGAACATGTATTTAGCTTACTGTAGCAGACTCCAGTGTAAAGACCAGATTTCTAAAACTTTGTCTTTGAAATAACTAACATCACCAGAGCTAATCCCCATGTGAATCTGAACTATTGCTAAATTTTCCACGGGTTTCGTGTTTTAAGATTGCTTGATTTGAGGAATTTGGTCCTAATTTGTGGAAAAAATTAATACTCAACAAAACCTGAATCAAAACAGCCCCTAGATCTGCACAAATAATCTATATATACTAAATAAACTCACACAGCTCCCAGTCTGTGAAAATGGAACACTCCAGATTATTTTTTTAATGCTAAAATTTTACTGCTTTACTACACTTAAATTACCCATGTGTAAAAGGGACATAATCTCTTTCATCCTGAAGAAAATAAGAATGGCAATTTGGTCACTGACTATGTCTCCTGCGCTTGTCAGCACATGTACATTAAACATTGAACTAGTGAACCCCAGAATCCTAAAAGCAAATGTGTATTGTAGTTCACAGGACAGCGAAATAAAACAGCACAAAAGCTTTCTGAAGAGATCAAATGCTCAGCCAGTGCTCTAAAATTCAGAAAAAGAGTGAAATATGCCCAGATGATCCTTGGAAGCGAAACATTCTTCACACTACAGATAAAGGTACAAAAATCCTACTCATTCTGCTACCTTCAAGTGAAATAAAATCATTTCTTCTCCAGTCTCTCATGATTATTTTAATAAAGTACTCGGATTAACATAGTGTAGTTTGGGATGGTTAATCTTTGATCTGTCAGTCTTAATTTCTAAAAATAGGAGCTTAATTTTCTAGCAATAGGATGCAGATTCAGTAACTCTCAAGAACAAGATTAAATAATTCATAGAAAATAAATATCATTCAGAAAATACTGCACACTTAGAAGTAGTGTTTTAATATTGATATTTCTGAAGTACAGACCAAATGTCTATAAACTAGCTCATGAAAAACAAAACAAAAAAATCTTATTTTAGATGAAGCAAGATTTGTATATTAAGGCCTCATACTACTTTCTGGATAACACATAAAAAAAAATACTCAAGTGCTGTACAGATAAACTTTAACTCTGCAGTCATATTTTTAATGATTATATGATATTACATTGTCACGTTTTAAAGCTGGGCTGGCTGTTAAGTGAACGACAGACGCTCTTTGTTAACCCCCTCCCTCCCCGAAGTTGGGGGGCAGGAAAGAGAAAAGGGAAAGAGACTTATGGGTTAGAAAAGTTAAAACAGCTTTAATCTAACTACAATAATAATGAATAATAATAATAATGAAATATATACAAATATACAAATATGTACAAAACCGATATCGAGCTCCCCCCCACTGATGACGAATACGTCACCCGGACGCTGCGGGGCACGCCCCAGGAAAGTCCCAGACTGTACTCAGCAGCAGCAGGCAGGAGCTGGATTCAGGAATGCACGGATCGGGATCGAAGGCAGAAGAATGGGACAGAATCCTCCTTGGACGCCGGCCATAGAAGAAGAGAGCGAGACCCTCGTGATCCTTCAGCTTTATACCAAGTATGATACATATGGGATGGAATACTCCCTTTGGTCAGTTTTGGGTCACCTGTCCGACCCGCTCCTCCCCATCGCAGGGTCACAGGTGTGATGACTCCTCTGCTCTTTCAGTTCCAGCGCACAAGAAAGTTAGCAGAAGCAAGCGTCGACCTTGGTCTCCATAGGGATAACTAGAAGCAAGAGCCTTTCTGCATACCATTGCTTCTGATGTTCCAGCACTAACTATAAACACCGAGCCTTATCTCTGCTAGAAGCAGCTACTCTCTGGAAAAACATGCAGTTAATTTCAGAGAGTGCAGCTTCTGAGTTACCAAAAAAGCAAAGTTACTAAAAGAAAATCGGTTCTGTCCTGGCCCAAACCAGGACATGCATTTATACAGTTAGACAGGTTTGACAGGTCTGATGTGTTATGGTCTAGACAAGTGGTCTGTGTGGTGGGTGGGAAACTGGTTGACAGGCCACATCCCAAGGACCGTGATGAATATCTCCTTTTCAAACTGGCAATCTGTCACAAGTGGGGTGCCCCAGGGATCAATATTGGGCCAAACACTGTTTAATATCTTCATAAGTTATCGGGATGATGGGATCAAGTATACCCTGGTGAAGTTCACTGAAAAATGTCAATAAAAACTTTAATATTAGACTAAGCAAAGACTAGAATAATTTTAATTTCATTTTATTTATGCATCTGGACTTCTGCTCCAAACTGTTTTATTAAACTGTGTGGCTATTTTTGTATAAAATTAAGAAGAAAAGGAGTAATCACTGAGGAAAAAAAAATTTTCTGTAACAGTAAAAGGACGTTGTTTCAGCAACTTCAGCTTTAAACTATAAGTATATTCTGGCACTCAGATTTGGGTAAAGTTTCTGGGGTAGTTAGAATGCTATAATGGTTTGTAATGTCCTTTTACAATGTTCTGTCCTGGCAGGGATTAATAAAATTAAAGCCCCTCTGACCAAGATTTTGTTTCTTATATATTGTTAAGTTGAACAAGAATTTGAGTTCTAGGGCCAAGTCTTTATTCCACAGACCATCAGTAACTCTATTGGCACACTTACAGTCAGATGAAGTAACATAACAATTTTGAAGAAGGAACATGATGTATCATAAGATATGATTTCACATTTTGATGAGTTAAAATCTTTTGGACTTAGCTAACCAACATTGAATTCAGCCAAAAAGGCAAGGGTAAATATCTGACTACTTTCTAGGGCTCTCAGAGATTGAAAGGTTTATTTTCTTTATTTGATGTAACAGCAAGAATTGCCTTTTGCCTATAATCAATCACCATTTACTAATTTTATTTCACCTTAAGGTTTAAAGTATTACTACGAACTTTTGGTTTGTTCTCTGTTGCTGTTCCAATGAATAACTGTATATTCCTTACAGATGTGTTCTTACTAGTACCAGAATTATGAAGCCATCAAATCAAAGAAACTTAGACAAAGCCATCAACTTAAGAGCAAGTTAATAAAGCAAAGGTAGATGCTTATAAAAGTGATTGTCATACTTTGTGTAAAAAGCTAAACAGTGAGAAATGAAATTTCTTTTCTTCACTAGTTTATTTCCAGACTAGTAATTTCTACAACAACAATTTGTAGATTTTGTAGCCAGCCCCAGAGAGCCAAATTAAATAGTGTCTGTTACAGCAAGGTCTTTTTTCCTCATCTGGTTTGTTTCTTTTCACTGAATATTATCCTTCAGTCAGAAAGAGCCCCTGAAATTCTAGCAAGACCTGACAATTAGTGGGCTGAAATATAGGAGATATTTCTTCTTGGTAAATATAGAAGGATTTCAAGATACTAAATCAAACAACTCAAAGAAAATGCTCGCTCAGAATCTTAATTGCTATTGTGTGCAGCCCTCACACATTCCTAGGGAGGGTAAAAGCTTTTCAAATAAAAGGAGTATATAATGAAGACACTGTTGTCATATCAAGAGGAGATGGATAACAGAAAATTAGTCTAAAGACATTCCCTATATGAAAAAAATATCCTAAGTAGCTTGACAGAAGAGAAGGCTCAAAAGATGTATTTATTTGAAATTATTCATGCGAGGAAGCTTTTGACAAGTAGTACCAAAAGGACTAAGGGAAGAAAAGGTGCCAAAACAAAGGGAATTGTTGATTTAGTGTGGTATATGTTAATATGCAGCATCTGCTCTTTCCAATCAACACAGTTGTTTCAGAGAAAAGCATCAAAAAAGGTATTTTTTTCTTGCTGTCATGAGTCTTCCTTCAGATCTTAACTACCAATAATGTTTTCAAGTTTTGAGTTTATTAACAAAAGACCTAAAAAGATCAAGGAAATGCACTAGAGCTTCAAGTCTATTATATCAGTGACCTTGTAGTTCCCCTGACAGATGCGTTTGAAAATTCTAATGGACCCCATCCAATCGCAGGCATATCAACAGTTCACAGACAACAACTTCATCATGCATTGATTGTGCGTCCATTCTATCTCACCTTATCATGTAAAATATTCAAAGTATTTAGGAATAAATCTCTGCAATATGAGTGTATGGAAGTACATGTGCTTACATAAAATCAAAATCTTGGTCTGTGTTTATTTGTCACACCTTCCCAGTATAACTATCATTTTCATTGCTTTTAACAAATAAACTGGACATATCTAATGTGATCCTGTAAAGCAGGGCATACACTTACGTACCATTTCTTTCCTCAAACATCAGTGGAGCTTAGTTTCCATATGCAAATAACTGAATTTTTCCAGCTCAAAAAACTAATATATATTTTCTACAATATTGTCATGGGGAAATAGTCAAAGGAAGTTCACTTACTGTTCCCTTTAAAATATATGAAATATTCATGGAGCAAATGACATATCATATTTTTTCAAAGCCAAGTCTGCTTAATAATAACTAAGTAATAATGTGGTAACTCCCTAAATGAATATGAATTACTTCTTGCTAATTATTTTTGCAGTAATGCCAAGTTTAACTACATGATTTACAGGCATTAATAACAAAGTATGGGAAAAGAAAGGCAGGGATCATGCTGCACTAGCATATGGCTTGCAAATGTTAGAGAACTACAATCTTTAATCCAAGATGAAAATGTTTAAAGAATAAAAAAAAAAAAAACCAACAACCCTAACAATGTGTCACAGTTTAAAGCTGGGCTGGCTATTAAACAGATGACAGACACTCTTTGTTAACCCTGTCCCTCCTCAAAAGGGGGGGGGGGAAGAGAAAAAAGAAGGAGAATTATGGGTTGGAAAAATTAAAACAGCTTTAGACTAACTAAAAAAAAAAAGTGTTATAATAATAGAAGGATAATAATGAAATATATACAAATATATTCAATACCAATATTGAGCTCCCCTCTCCCTGATAACAAATATGTCACCTGAATGCTACAGGCACACCCTGAAAAGTCCCAGACTGTCCTCAGCAGCAGGCAGGAACTGGATTCAGGAATGCACAGATGAGGATTGAAGACAGAAGAATCAGACAGAGTTCTCCTGCAACACTTGAGCAAAGAGCTGGACAGAACTGCAGAATAGTATCCTGCAACACCAGTAGAACCCCCACTAACACCCTCATGCTGTGCTGAAATAGGCTTCTGGGCCACAGGTGTGGGCAGAAGCACCAGGTGAGGCTGCTTAGAGCCGTTAAAGCCCATTAGTGTCCTCAGGCCCCTGGCCACAAAAGGATAGAGAGTGACCCTTGTGATCCCTCAGCTTTATACTGAGCATGATGTGTATGGGATGGAATATTGCATTTGGTCGAACCAGGATACAATGCTTTGGATCATTGCTCTTATTTTCACAGATCATTTTTTCTTTTTGAAAAGTCATTGATATGCATGTAAAATGCTATAATAAAAGGCTTGAGTTCCTCTGAATACCTGGGGAAACACATTGTGGGTCCTGAGGCATACTCATAAACCTTATTTCTCCACTGGAGAGAATTTATCTTTTTAAGTAAGAACAATATTCTTTGTTCCTTTAATGGGAAACTTCATGGACCTGCATAGCAATTTGCAAACACTCTTGTGTAACAGGGTACATCCTTACTTGACAAAGAAGTAAACTGAAGCATTGTCATATTAAATTATTTTTTTCCATGACATGACTGAAACTTTTCTGTTTAGAACCGCATCCTGAAAGGCACTGAATACTTATATGGTAACTCGGTTTCTTGACCATTCAGCCTTTAGCAACATCATGAAGAGTGGGAGAATTTTTTTTTTAAGTATGAATGCTATTTTTCTGTAAGTTTGATTTTTGGCCATCGCATAATTTTACATAGAAATGCACAAAGCATTGACCTTTTTTCACTACTAACCAGGAATGGTTTTATCTGCTGACCTAATTATGATCCCACTTACCATTATCATCATCCCTTCTGCAAAGTAATCGTTCCTGAGCTGTTTCTTCATGTATATTTTTAATGAAAAAAAATTTCTAAGGGTTCAACTCTCCCTGATTCCCCCTCCCGCAAATATGTATTTATCTGTTAATTGGCTTTTTTTATGTGAAGGATACTTGCGAATGTAAATTGATACTTTCACTGTAATTACAATGTGCCATATTGTGTTATGACATTGTACAGTTGCATACACTTGCCATTCTAAGTACCATGTAGTTGACATTTTTTGTGGGCCAAACATCAAGAGGTATAATCAATGAACTCTTTACTCAGCTGTCATTTAGTGAGCAAATGGCAACAGCCAGATGAAGACAATGAAGCTTTGGGCTCTGACATATTAGTGAGCATGGCTTTCTACAGGATGTTTGTGGTTGCTCTTTCCCCACTCATTTTTGCATTTATTTTGTAGTTTCCCTTTACAGTGTGTAAAATGAGCTCAGGAGATCATCAAACAACTTCTGAACCACAGCAGTTTGAATTCGTCCTGTAAGGTATCCCAAAATTGTTGCCAGCTTTATTACTTCTTGCAGTCTACCCTACCTCTGATGAATGAGCCACCCAAGATCATTGAATTGCCTTTGTTTTAGCTATTCCCAATTATAGCTTTCTGTCAGTTAAAACCCAAGTAAGACTTGCAATAATANAAAATTGTTGCCAGCTTTATTACTTCTTGCAGTCTACCCTACCTCTGATGAATGAGCCACCCAAGATCATTGAATTGCCTTTGTTTTAGCTATTCCCAATTATAGCTTTCTGTCAGTTAAAACCCAAGTAAGACTTGCAATAATACTTCCCAGCTTGTTTTAGCCATGCTAATCTTCTTTTACATCCTCCTGTAGTACCTGATATCAAGGATGTGTAAGGGTGCATGTGCGTGTGTGTGCTTGTATATATATAGCATCTTCATACCTTATTGGGGTTTAAATTATTTGCCACATAGGGGCATCTAACAGCATCTCTGATATTGTGGGTGTCCAG
>VZSC01019455.1:8319-22096 GCA_013398225.1 Steatornis caripensis
CCCGCCTGGCCGCGTCCCTGTGCCCCCTGCGCTGGGGGCTCCTGCTTTATCTGGGGGGCTGGGGGATCCCCAGAGGGCCCTGCCAGCCCCCACCAAGCTGGGGCTCTGTGAAATGTTCCTTTGCAGACCTGAGAAATGGTATGGTGTCATACTATTGTAAATATTCATTCATCACGTAAATATTCATCACATTGGACTAACAGCTCCCTGCCAGATACGTGCTCAGGCAGCGGAGGTCCACGAGTGATTTATGAGACTCCCAGATGTTCATATTTAGGGCAACTTTATTGATACTTTGTGATGTTTGCTTCTCAGTGGGAATAGTGTATGGAGCTGGTTTTTCCATCAGTGCAGTTCTAACCAAGTTTGTAGATTCTTCAAAGGATGAGAGAGAATGGTTTTTGCCAAACCCTGAATCCCTTATGGCACACTGATAGTTCTGCAACATCCCTGCCCTTCACCCTCTCAGCTGAATCTTCCTGGCCCATCTTTCTGTGGCGAGATGGGCACAGTCCAGTGCTGCCAGTCTGGCGCTCACTGTGCTTCTGGCTCCTCGAGGTTCTTGTTAACTGCAGAGAAAGAGAACAATGTAAAGCGAAATCCGCTCCCAGGAACTCTCCAACACCAGAATTTCCTGCCAGAAGTGACGAGGATTCTGCTCCTGAGGAAGGCCTGTGGGTTGGGTTATAGTCATATATTTGGGGCTGTTGGGAACCCAACACCTGAGCTTTGGACAGGGCCCTGTGGGAGTCAGGACAGGACTGCAGGAAGTGCAGACTCTGACCCTGATGCACAACGCGCTGCTTGATCCAGGATTGCAGCACAAGGTCCTGACAGCACGACCCTGTGCACCACCCAAGTGAAATCTAAGCCCCTGCAGCCCTGCTCCTCCATAGCGAAACCCACCAAAGACCCACAGGGATTCCTCCTCTCACCCATGCAGGGCTTGTTCAAGATTCTCTCCAAGAAACAGGGCATGAGAAGTCAGCGACTCAACTCCCAAGAGCTTCAGAGAGTCCAACTCAGACGTTTACTGAGTACTGATGATGTACTGATACAGAGGCATCTTGCCCCAGGCACCGTTGCCACCACAGATCCTCGTAGCTACCTCAGAAACTGCCCTACCTTTAGAAGCCTTGCCCTACACAAAACCCCCCTGTCAGCATCTTCCCAGCAGGATCCATCCCATAATCCGACTGTCACCGGTGTGTTTGCCCCTGCTGTGCTGATGCCCCTCTCCTACCAGCTGGTCCCATCACATCCATCCTACCTCGGTGCTCTATATTCCTTACGGCTCTCTTCCTCCGCCAGCATTATCCTGGGCTGGGAGGAGCCTTCCTGCCCTGTGATTCCCCTCCTGTCCCCTGCAGTCCAGCCTGCTGGTCCTGCCAGAAGTGTTTCACCCTGTCCCCACATCGCTTCAGATACCACGGTGACAGACAGCTACCTGCACAAACAACATCAGCGTCCTCTCCGTGATAGCAGTTGTGTTCACCCCAAGGCCTGGCCTTACAGTCGAAGATGCTCTCTTCCGTCCCGTTGCATTCAACGTCGTCCAGCCAGATGATGTCAGGCCCTCGCCCATAGCGGGCACCTCCCAGAGCCGACAGCGGCGACCCGCAGCCCACCTGCTTGCACACCACCTTGGCGTCCTTCATGTCCCACTGGTCGTCACACACAGTGCCCCACCGGTTCTTGTGGAGCACCTCGACTCTCCCAGCACACTTGTTCGGGCCATCCACGAGCCGGATGGGCCCCTCCTCAGGAACGTCCACCTCTGCACCAATGCCCAGAAAATAAATATTAAGGGAGCGTCCTATGTACCCCACCGCCTGCGGAACGTGTGCCTGCTCAGCAAAGGCTCAGGCGTCTCTGAGCACAACGGAGCTACGGCAAGCACTGCACCCAGCGATGGTACGCGTTAATCAGCTGCGTCCCTCTCTTGTCCCACCAGCAGACATCCTCAGAGCTGCACTGGGTTGGGACCAGCCCTGAATCGGGCAAGGTGCATGTGTGTGGTGGCATCTGCCCATCTTACTGCCCGGCACATGAAGGGCAGGGGGTGAAGCAGGGGTTACCTGAGCACTCCACGCTGGCATCTTCCACGTGGTTGCAGATGTTGTCTCCCCATGGCCTTGCCTCACATTCAGTGAGGGACGCTTCTGTCCCTGTGCAGTTCACGTCGCTCAGCCAGATCTGGCCCTTCCCTTCCCCATATTTTGACTCCGGAAAGGCTGATAGCGCCGTCCCACAGCCCAGCTGCCGGCACACAACCTAGGCCTCCCGTAAATCCCACTGGTCATCACAGACGGTCCCCCAGACGTCCTCGTGCAGCACCTCAACTCTTCCAGAGCAGCGGTTGGGGCCCCCCACCAGGCGGACTGAAGTGGAGACTGTGATCCCCGAGTCTGCAGACACATCCAGAGAGGGCGTGCTCAGGCTGTGCATTGGTGCGCGCCACCCCTCTTCCCCAAGTACCCCTGCCTTGCCCTGTGCACAGCAGCCTCTCCTCCATAGCTTTCTCCACATACGACATGCAACTGTCCAAGCAAGAAGCACAATGGCAGTCTTAACCTCAAGCCCGAGCTGCAGAAAAACGGCCACACAGCATCCCAGTGAGCAGAGAGGAGAGAACCTGCCAGACTGAAGCCCTCTTCCATGGTGTCTGGACCCCAAGCCACTATGGGGTGTGGGAGACCAAGCAGAAAGCTAAACAAACCCAATCTTCTGCCGACCCATAAATCCCTCTGAACAAGAGTTGTTTGCTCAACGGGCGACGTGGTGCCTGGTAAAAGCAGGTGGGTGGGTGGAGACTCCCCTAAGCTTTTCCAAGGAATGTCTCAAACATTCACAAGTGATAAACTTTGATAAGAAGAGCTAAAGACTGATAAGAGGGAACATCCTGCCTCAGAAGCTGCCAAAGGCCGATCGATCGCCCAAGCAGCAGGGGGAGGTTGCGACCACTGCCTCAATTCATCCTGTGATGAGCTAATTTACATAGCAAGTGAGACTAATTAACCAACAGCAGAAGAATGCTGGGTGCCGCCCAGGGACGAAACTTTTGGAGGAGGTGGTCCACGTTGAGGGATGAGAATAAAAAGGGCACAGAGGATAGCATCAGGTTGGGGGGAAAGCTTCTGGATGAGTGCTCCTACAGGCCAGAGACCCTCCGTTGGCTGGACCAGCGCCGGAACCCAGACTGGTGATCTATTTCTTTCTCTCTTATTTTCTTTTCTCTTTCTTTTTATTCCTTTTTTATCTAGCAAATAATGCAAGGCTCAAACCCCACACGTGTGGCGAATAACCGCAAGGCTTACTTTAACCTTCCGTAAGGCCGTACATTACGGGATGCCAAACTATGGGACAGTTGCACTTTTCTCATTAAAATTGATGTTTGCGCATGGACCTTGAGAAATTGTTTTACCTTAATCTGCCCTGAGAGGATCCGCAAACCTGAGTCACCTCTCCGTCCTCTTTGGTGGGACGTGACATCAGGTTAGCACCAACTCAGAAGCAGAGTGCTCTGTAGGAAGCCGTTGTTCCTGTCCAACGTTGTGCCCACGTTGACTGTGAGGACACCCTAACGCATGGCTTGCAAAAGCAGGAGAACAGAAGGATTACCTGAGCAAACTGCGCTGGCATCTTCCCCGTGGTAACAGTTGTGGTCCCCCCACGGCCTCGCCGGGCACTCAGAGAGAGCAGCTTCCACACCTGTGCAGTTCACATCATCCAGCCAGATGGTGCCAAATCCTCGTCCAAACTTGGCTCCAGTGGGGGCCAGCACCGCATCCCCACAGCCCAGTTGCTTGCACACGACTTGGGCGTCATTTAAATCCCAGTCGTCGTGGCACACGCTGCCCCACTGTTCTTCATGAAGCACCTCAACCCTCCCGGCACATCGGTTTGGGCCTCCCACCAGCCGGATTGGTCCTGGCTCGGGTATTTCTGATCCTGCCAAAAACAAATGAGGGAGAAGATTTGGGACAAATCTCTGTGCCCTTGATTACCTAGAGAAAGCAGAATCTCCCAAGACGCACCAACACTGTCTCTGCTCATCCCAAACACCTGTTACAGGCTCCCTTCCTAACTTCTGGCTTGAGAAGAAAAGTTGAAGGGAAAATAAAATCAGCATGGGGGCAGTCAGGGGAGGCAGGGTACTATCTGTGTCCTCTTCCAGCTCTGTAGGTTGTTTCAGGCCCAGGAATTGTGATGCAACTTCTCTGGGTCGAGCAGGGTAGGAAGCTGGAGCTGAACAAAGTCATTCTGCATACCTGACCTCCTAACTGGATGGGTCAGAAATTGCAACCTGGCTTATTTGAGGCAGGAGGGACGATGTGGTAGAAAGTAGAAAACACCCGGGGGTTACCTGAGCACTCCACGCTGGCATCTTCCACGTGGTTGCAGATGTTGTCGCCCCACGGCTTCGCCTCACATTCGGTGAGGGACGCTTCTGTCCCTTTGCAGTTCAAGTCGCTCAGCCAGATTTTGCCTTCCCCTTCTCCGTATTTAGACTCCCGAGGGGCCGATACCGCCGTCCCACAGCCCAGCTGCCGGCACACAACCTTCGCCTCCCGTAAATCCCACTGGTCATCACAGACGGTCCCCCAGACGTCCTCGTGAAGCACCTCGACTCTCCCAGAGCACCGATTGGCACCACCCGCCAGGCGGATCTCAACTTTGGTTGTGTCTACATCTTCTGGAGAGAGCAGACACCCCAGGGTGAAGGCAGGGAATGAGAAAGAGGGCTCCTTCTCCCCAGCGAGGCTGTCTTTATCGCCAAACCACGACAAAGAAAAGCCCAGGGTATTCTAGCATCCCAAATCCTTGGTGCCTGGGAACTGGGTTTTGAGCTGGGAATGGCCAAAAGCCACAGGTGTTTATAGGATCATAAGCATGTTTTGAGATACAAATCACGGGAGATCATTTTCAGATGCAAAGGGAGAGGTGTAGCCCCTGCCCCCAAAACCTACCCCAGCATTCATGCTCTAAGTTTCCCCATATTTAAGGCTGGTGTCTCCCACCAAATGCTGTTACAACGACTAGAAACAAGAAGGAGACAATTGAGACGTTTCTACCCGTTCCTCAACGGAAAGGTTGTGTTTGCTCAGCTATTGGCAGTGATTTCTGAGTGCTGTTGTGAACCTACAGACAGCAAGCCCTCAGGAGCGGAAAGGACCTGCTCGGTCCTGTTCCTGCTGTTAAATCCACCGGGACACACGATCCTTCTCAAAACCTGTCTCCAGCTGCTAAATCTTTGATCGCAACGCTGTTTGCCACTCTAATATCAAGAACCAAATCTCTCTGGATACCGCTGTCACTTTGCGTGGATCTAGGGTGCTGTAGTGGGAGAAATTCAGGGACTGAAAAGTGCCAGGGTCTGAAACCCCAAAGCACCTCCCCTGGCTCATGGAGCCAAGAGGACATCAGCCATTCCTCCGTGTCATGGAGATCAGAGCCCCAGCATCGAGGATATCCCGACTTCTGGATTAACTTTGCTAAAATGAGCAGCTGTTCCATCCATGTTGTGGATCTCATTTCACCCAGAGATCTCCAGCAGCGACCAGCTGCACCTCACGGACCACATAGGAGATAGAGTCAGGTCTTCTCCAGCAACTAATCAGGATAATGTGGTTCACAGAGAGAAGATCATTGGCCACAGAAACAGGTCTCTTGGCCACAAGCAGCATATTTAAATGTCCAGATCAGACACAGCATCGTTCTGCATGACGTGTTTCGATAGCTGTGTGTGCTGACTCATGCTCCACTCTCTACAACAAATACTGACCTGCCAGCAGGACTCCTGCAAGGGAAGCTGAAACAGAAGAAATACAGGTTAGTGTGTGTCTCAAGAGCTCTACAGAGCGTGGCGATTCAGGACAGCAAAACACCAGGCAAGACACTAGACTCTGTGAGCTCTGTTAGGGCCCGTCATTGCTCTTGGTCTCCCAAACCCAGCCGTCAACGGGCGTTGCTTAGCGCATGCTCATGGAACATTCTAGATAAAGAGATCAGATAAGGAGAGAATACCTTAAAAAAAAGAAAAAGTCTACTGGAAAAATCAAAATTAGTTTGGGTAGATAATGTGAAAATATCTTAACAGAGCAATTGAGATTCCTCATGTCCAGATTCAACCACCTGAAAGTCACTGTCCAGACAGATTAGATTAGTTTATCTTAGTTTACTTTACCTTATCTTAGATTAGATTAGATTATCCAGGCTCCTGTGACAGTCAATGGAAAGACTTGAGTCATGGCTGATTCACATCAATCTCATCCTAGAGCTGGCGTCCAGAGCAGATGGTTGAATTGGGGCTGGAGGTGCTTTTCTCTGCCCAGAGCCACCCAGCTCTTACCAAGAGCCAGGCAAGAGGTACACGGCTGAATGAAACTGCTGAAAACGTGATGAGTTGCAAGCGGCACGGCATTTTTATTTTTCCCTTTCGGCCAGGGCCAGACCATGAAGAAGCACTGCCGTCTCTGAACTTCCGACAGACACCAGACAAAATTAACCGCAGGACTGCTGTCAGTCCTGCAGACATTAATGCAACGAAATGCAACGGGACAGCTATGGGTCTGCTAATGGGGTTGTGCAAAGACGTGTCTTCAAGGCAGAATGTGTCTGGAGACTTGTGCGAAGAGGTTGTTCCCTGAGGATTAAGTAGAGTTTGAGGCAAACCCTGGAAGGAAAAGCCTAAGGAAGAACTTGCCAGGATCTGTTTTTTCTGGAACCTCAGGAGAAGAGGACTTTGTGCCCACTGGAGAAGGTCAACAGCAAAGAAGATCTCAATGCAAACAACAATTTCTGCTCCTAAACGCAGCAGTCTGGCAAGATCCCAAGCATTGACCAACAGCTTCGGGCAAGAGCACAACTGCTGACACCAGGACAAGAATTGGCGTTATTGCCAAGGTCAGTCTTTTTTCCAACTGCCTTTTTTTTTTTTTTTTTAAGCTACTTTGAAGCATGTAAAGTGCTGAGCTGTCTAATGCTTATCGCCCTTCTCTGTAAATTCCAGTTGCACTTAGATAACGTATCACCTTGGGATCCTGGAGTGCCTACCCATGTACTGTAGCTTGCTCGGTGCCTTTGGCCGTGGCCACCAGGTCTGGACCCACTGCTGATGCAAAGGAATGAAGGAAGATGATACAAGGAAGAAATTTTTGACAATGAGGATGGTGAGACACTGGCACAGGTCGCCCAGAGATGTGACAGATGCCCCATCCCTGAAAACATTCAAGGTTACGTTGGACTCCGAGCAACCTGATCTGGTTGAAGATGTCCCTGCTTATTGCAATGGAGTTGAAGTGATGACCTTTAAAGGTCCCTTCCAACTCCAACCATTCTACGATTCTGTGAAGCCACACAGGCTGAGGACCCACAGCAGAGAAACAGGGGCAGGGAACGCCACCTTGTGTGCTGCTGTCTTTGCTCACACAAGGGCTGGGATTCAGTTCCCGAACGAGACACTTCTCAAGGTGTCTGGGTATTGGTGCCAAGGTGGTGCAGCGTCCGGCTGTCCACCTGTGGCTGTCTAGTGACAACTGAGGGGATCTGAGTGTCCACACTCAGCAATCAGATGCGGATCAAATACCACCGATAGCATTTCAGTTCCTCTCAGTGTCCCATTCGCTTCGTGCTATGGGCTGTAGAAGAAGCAATAGTGGGAGAGAAGAACCATTGGCAAAGAGACGCCAAGCCAAAAGCAAAGAGAAAAAATAAAAATTCCACCTCACTTACCGCAGAAACATGCCAGCAGGATAAGCCTCATGTTGGTAGCAAAGATACTATGCGCTCGTTGTCCCCACAGGAGAGCGGGGCAGGGAGGAGGTAGGGCATGCGCCCAAGGGACTGGGTATTTGAGAAGTCCCCCTTGTCACAGCTCCTCCCCTCCACCAGAAAAACCTCCCTCTGTGCCGTGTGGCAGGTGGTCAGCAAGTCTGAAAAGCCAAGCCTCTGCCAGGAAGTGACTCTTGTGCCACGAGCATCACGTAAGCTGTGGGATTGTGAAACTGCGTTGTTTCGGGAATCTGCTGAGCAAATAAGTCCTCCCAGGACAGTTGGTCCTGGACCATCAGTGGCAGGGATGGGAGGAGACAGGGTTTTGCAAGTCATCTTCCAGGAGTGGCTTCAGGCAGCTGCAGGAATAGGGCACCAGTGCCCAGGCTTAGCTGGGGAAATGGCCATGATCCCATGCTGCTAATGCAGCATGAGAAGATGGAAGAAAACTTTTCCCACTGCTGGAAGCACCATGCTTTAGCGGGGGGCTGGACTGATGATCTCCAGAGGGCCCTTCCAATCCCTACCATTCGGTGATTCTGTGAAGACACATACGAATATCTTTCATCCGAGGGAGCGTGCGTTGGACAGACAAGAGTTTGTGCAGCTCTGAGGTACTCCTCTTCTTAGACTGTACAACCCAAGGACTACTTGCAATGCCTCCTTTGCCTTCCCCACGCCAAGGAAGAGTGTGACGATACCATCTGGAGATGACAGACAAGGAGAGAAGAAATGGAGGGTAGCAGCTGGTGACGACTCGTAGGGAACGTGAATGAGGGTAGGGGCTTGCTTTGCAACAGCCGGTCCAGCAGATGAAAGGCGAAGGTGATGGGCCAGAAAAGCAGGCCTGAAACAGTACAAATCTCAGGCTTCTGAGCATCACGACCTTCTCAAAGATACGCATCAGTCCAAGTTTTAGCCAGTCCCATATTAAATTCAGTATCAAAGCTGTGTGTGGTGGAGGAGAGCATTGCATCCGACTGAGACCAGATGAATCGCAGCATCATAGAATGGTTTGAGTTGAAAGGGATTTTTAAAGGTCACCTAGTCCAACCCCCTGCAATGAGCAGGGACATCTTCAACCAGATCAGGTTGCTCAGAGCCCCGACCAACCTGACCTTGAATGTTTCCAGGGATGGGGCATGCACCACCTCTCTGGGCGACCTGTGCCAGTGTTTTACCACCCTCACAGTAAAAAAGTCCTTCCTTCTATCTAGTCGGAATCTCCCCTCTTTTAGTTTAACCCCATTATCCCTTGTCGTATTGCAGCAGGCCCTGCTAAGAAATTTGTCCCTGTCTTTCTTATAAGCCCTGTTTAAGTATTGAAAGGCTGCAGTGCGGTCTCCCTGGAGCCTTCTCTTCTCCAGGCTGAACAACCCCAACTCTCTCAGCCTTTCCTCATAGGACAGAACACCGTTGAGCTCTGTAACGTAGCTGTTCTCATCTGTTTGCTTAGCTGTCAGTTTTATTCATTGAGGATATTTTCAATCTCTCCGTCTCTGTTCTCTTTTCTATGCTTAAAACAGCTGTTATTTCCTCCCTTCTGGCCATTCTCCAGCAGGCCAACAGTTGGCCAACACTCGTCTTAAAAGTGGACACACGCACCCGGCCACTCATGTGCAGCAGAGATCTCAGCACTCTTGGTCACACCGACATCTCGCACAGGTGACCCCCTGTTCCGGAAATCTCAGACGAGGTTTGTTTTTTTTGCAATAGCCGTAGGTTATTGAGCCACAGCCTGTCGTGCTTTGATACCGATCCCTAGGTTCTCCCCGCTTGCAGGTATTCTTGCCGGTAATTCCTGGTTTGTATTTGAACAGTCAATTACTCACTTGACACTCAATCCCAAAAACCCTGTGTTCGCTCGTAGCACTTTGCATGTTATTTTCTAGGTGGCTAGAAATAGAAGTATTGGCTTTGTTCTCAATGTTCTTCCAGGAACTGAATTTCAATTCAGGTTCACCATGAGCCAGCATTGTGCCCTTGTGGCCTTGGCCAATGGCATCCTGGGGTGCATTAAGAAGAGTGTGGCCAGCAGGTTGAGGGTGATCCTCCCCCTGTACTCTGCCCTGGGGAGGGCACATCTGGAGTACTGTGTGCAGTTCTGGGCTCCCCAGTACAAGAGAGACAGGGAACTACTGGAGGGAGTCCAGCAGAGGGCTACGAAGATGATGAGGGGACTAGAGCATCTCTCTTGTGAGGAAAGGCTGAGAGACCTGGGTCTGTTCAGCCTGGAGAAGAGANGTGATTCTGTGAACACAAACCACAGAGGTGTCTCTTGGCCAAGGTCCACAAAGGTCCTTCCCTTTCTTTGATTCCCCAGAGCCCCTCTGTGGGGATGATCATCTAAGTCTTGTAACTTTCCGATTACTTCTGATGCTTTTGGCTGTCGTCCCCAGGCAGGTCCCATCCTGCACTATACCTCTTTCCGCACAAGGACAAGGCTGTGCTTCTAAATCCCACCGCCTCTTGCACATCTGGCCTTGCTTCATTGAAACCCATCACCTGGTTTAGGCTCTACCAGGCTGGATCAAGAGAGGCGCAATGGCAACGCCGTCGTGGCTGCACACCCTTTCCTAAACTCTTGTACAGCACCGTGGCCCTCGAGTTGACCACGCATCTTGGACATGTCCTATACATTTGAAGAGTTCTCATCCTTACCTTGGAAAGTGGAGGGGGTATTTTGCCATCCTGCTGTTCAACCCATCCCGTGCAAGGGACGGATTGGGCTTCCAGGTCCCCAGGCTCTGCCAGCCAGCTAGCCTTGCTTTTGCTCAGTTTTTATTATTAATATTACCTATCTCACCATTTGTGCTAGCACCGGCAGCACACGTGAGACACCTCCGTGCACAAGCGGCCCCTCCAGTTTTCTCTGCTGTTCTCCTGCTTGACGAGCAGCCCTAAGAGAACATTTCAGCTAATTGCAGCTCCCAAACAAGACGCCCTGGCCAGTGGATGTGCCAGGCAGGATGCGTTTCATCTGTGTGCTACTCTCCTCTGCCTGCAGAAGAGGAATGTGTTGGGAGGGCAGGGAGGTGGGTCCTGCCCTGGGAGACTCCAGAGCCTGACTCAGGGGAAAAAGGGTCAAGGGATGGGACAGAGAGGAGAGGCACAGCACAGGAGAAAAAGCTCTCCCAAGGAGAAACGGCGCAAATCAACAGTTTGCGTGCTGAGGTCCAGTGTGATTTGCAGCCCTGGGTACAACCCGCTCTGTCCAACAGCAGCCAGTGACCCCAGTTGCCGGTGGCTGGTTTATACCCAGTGCTTAGCTGGCCTCGGTTAGGGACAAATTGTAATGCCCGTCCCAAGGAAAGGTCACGTCCAGGCCCTGCATCCTGTCCCAGTAGATCCTGTCGAACGTCTTGCTCTGTGACACTGAAATGGTTCTCCCAGTCCCCTCAGATGCCCGAGGAAGAAGGGTTTCAGGCTCAGAGCCCACCCCAGCACACAGCCCCCGCTCCGTTCTGTAGGCGTAAGAGGAGAGGCTCAGCTCTTGGGTCCGGCTACCATCCGGAGAGGGTTGTCCAAAATAAGAGCTCATCACCGTCCCTGGAAACTTTCAGGGTCAGGTTGGACAGGGCTCTGAGCCTGAAGTTGAAGATGTTCCTGCTCATCGCAGAGGGGTTGGGCTAGATGATCTCTAAAGGTCCCTTCCAACGCCAACTATTCTATGATTCTGTCCTACGATTCCATGATTCGATGGACTCCCATTCTTCAGACCCAAGTGCACTGTGATGAGGCTCTCCAAGACACCCTTGCTCTGGCTGTCCCTATGGCGTAGGGCACGAGATGGGAAGGGTCTCCCTGAGGTGCTGTGATGGGGTCCCTTTTGCTCACCCTTCCTCAGGAACCGGCCCTTCGTTTGGTCCGCGATGTCTGCGGGGAGCAGGATGGAGCTGCACGTTGGTTGGGTTCTCCCCCATGGCGGTGAAGGAGGCATTTTGCACCACCGAGGAGACGGCATTGTCATCCAAACCCTGCCCCGGGAACAGCCAGAGACATCTCACACTGCCCGTGCAGGTCCTAGACGGACAGACAGAGCCCGTTAACCACCGAGTGGCTTTTGACGCACCACCACGTTTGGAGCTGGGGGTTCTGCCCAGGGGTCTACGTGCTTCAGCTCTTCATAGGTGATGAAGAAGAAATTCACTGCGTCCTTCAACTCCACCCAGGTTCAGGCATGTTTGAACCAGGAGCCGCGGGGCACCGATGGGGGGCAAAAGGCGGTAGGTCAGGGGATGTGGAAGGCTGAGAAGGGTTCACGCGAGGTTGGGAGCAGCGCACCCCAGATACCCCCCGGTCCTGCCTCACGGGGACCCTACCTCAACAGCAGGTTGTGAGGGTGGGGGACTGTTGGCTCGCAGGGCATTTGAGGAGATCTAGGGCTAAATTCCCGCTAATGGAGCAACCCTCCACCTCCCTCCCCTCGCTGCCCCACGTGTTTACCTGCCCTCGCAGCTCGGAGGGGTGTTAAGCAGCCATCGTCGCAGGATCTCTGGCCAGCCAGACGGACAGGAGGTAGAACTTCCCTGTCTGGTACCCAAACCCCATCTTTGCTCTGTTCCAGGAGCTACAGGCCCACGGAGGTGCCAGGAGCCGGAGGGAGAATAAAAAGGGGACGCCGAAGTTTTCCGCCCTTGTGGCACCGTGCTGGAGCAATGAGGAACAAGATCCAAAGCCCAGCAGGCACCCCCTTGCCGAGGCGGCGGGCAGCGCACCAGCTCCTTTTGGGATCGTGGTGGCGTGCGACGCTGCTGTCGCGAGTCCTCTGTCCTGAACCCCAAGAACCCCATTTTTTCCCGATGCTCCTCTGAATTCCCACCTAACCCTCTCCCTTCTCCTCCAAATACGCTACTAAACGATACTGAAAGAGCCTTTCCCAGCAGGTTTCCCAGCGAATCCCAGCAAATGTAACAAATCCGTTAAAAACGTGAATTATTAAAATGGCTTATTAAATAAAAAACCCGAACCCGAGCCCTTCCGGGAAAAGCAGAGATGCTGCTACAGCAATAAGGGACGGGGCGGATCTTTCCCCTTGAAAACCTTCGCGGCTGCACTAACGGGAGAGGAAGAGGAGAAGCTCTTCCTCCACCGAGGCGCTATCACGTCTGCCGTAGATCCAAGGACAGGGATCTTTAACGCCACGAATTAGAAGCAACCGGCGCGTCGTGTCGATGAGGCGGCCGCGGAGGCGCCCGCGAAGACCGCCAAGCGTTTTCCGCGGGTTCCCCTAGGAACGCAGCGAGCACGGCCGCCTCCTCGCCGAAGGACCGCTCTCCCGAAAATTTTACGCGAGCGCAACGCGCCGATCAACGGAGACCGGAAAAATAAGGCGGCGGGGGCTAAATATTGGCTCCGAGGGAGAGAACGAGTTGTTTCCTCACGGCGACCAACGAAAGCAGCCGTTTCCCTTTGGGTCCCGCTTTGTTTTCCGGACAAACAGGAGGGAAAAACGGGGGTTAAGAAATGTTTAAGCGGGGAATTTAAATTAACCCGTCACCTTCCCTGCTTCGAGCGGAGAAATAAATTGAGCAAAACTAGGGGGAAGACCTCGAAGTCTTACGGTTATTTTTTTTTTTTTGTATGTTTGTAAACACCCCGGCGTGGATAAATTGTTAAAAACCCACACCAACTGCATTTGAGAAATACGTATTTCATATTAAAAGGCATGACAACACTATAAGCAGCGTTCCCGCATGCACACGCGTGTCCCCACGCACACACGCGTGCTGCACGCACGCCTCTGCCGGGCCCACGTGTGTCCCCGTGCCCGCCCACGTGCTTCCTGTGTGTTCCTGCATGCACACGCGTGTCCCCACGCACACACACACGCTGCACACACGCCTCTGCCGGGCCCACGTGTGTCCCCACGCACACATACGTGCTGCACACGCGTCTCTGCCAGGCCCACGCGTGTCCCCGCATGCACACGCGTGTCCCCACGCACACACACATGCTGCACGCACGCCTCTGCCGGGCCCACGTGTGTCCCCGTGCCCGCCCA
>VZSC01019456.1:3796-18569 GCA_013398225.1 Steatornis caripensis
GAGGTTGTGGAGTCTCCTTCTCTGGAGATATTCAAAACCCGCCTGGATGCATTCCTGTGCAACCTGCTCTAGGCTAACCTGCTTTAGCAGGGGGGTTGGACTAGATGATCTCTAGAGGTCCCTTTCCAACCCCTACCATTCTATGATTCTAAAGCAACTATTGGTTTAAGCAGTGCTTATATATCCCATTTGTTTTTCTAAAGGAAAAATACATTGTGAACATCTGTTTTAAAGTCACCTTGAATTAGTTTCCTTTTATCTATCCTGATTTAAAGTGAAAGGCTTTAAAAACTTCAAATTATTAATTTAGGATATCAAGAAATATTTCTCATACAAAACTACCTTATTGTAAATAGAAAACCCAACCCATAAAAATTCTGATCATCCTGCCAAGTTTCTTGGAAGGACACTTGTAAAATTGGCAATTAGTGCAGAAACTAACGGTCCATTTTTCTTATATTATCTACCTTTCAGCAGGAGGAGCAGAGTGAAACTTAAATGAGAAAGAAACACCCCCGAGTAGTATTTTATATTGCCCATTAAACAACATCTCCTATCCCACCTCAAACCCAAAATATCAATATACCTGGCAATGATTTTAGTCCACTAATGATTTCCTGTCTCCTTTTCTGCAAGGAAATTCTGTCTTCAGACATCATTAGGCCAAACATTACAAGAGACACGAATTGGCTGGTATAAGCCTGCAGACAAAACAAAACATTTAGCAGCTAAGTCTGCAGAGAGTTAGTATGATCTCAGTTTGAAGTGCTGCAATTAAAATTTTAATTGGATTCTACAGGGCTGAAGTATCAAAGTCAAAGACTGAACAGCAATTACCTTTGTGCTTGCCACACCTATCTCAGGTCCTGCATTGATATGTACACCACAGTCAGTCTCCCTGGATATTGAGCTTCCGACTGTGTTTGTGATGCCAACTGTTAGAGCACGACGTTCCTTACAATACCTCAAGGCCATAAGTGTATCTGCAGTTTCACCTAGAAAACATTTATATCTTGACTTCAGGTTGACTGAGGATAGTAATGATTCCCGAAAAGCATAAAATTCTACACAAATGTGTTCTAAATAACTGCATCCATAATTACAAAATGCAACTGAAAACAATCTTTTAGCACTCACTTGTTGTCAATATACTTGAATAAAGTCTGAAAGAAACTTTCATTCAAGACGAATCCGGCCCATTAGCTGTCATTCTCCCTTGCAACGTGCAGAAAGTAATAAATCATTGGCTTTTAAAATTTTTTTTCTACAGTTTTCATTCAACTGAAGACTAACAGTAAATGCAGCTCACCTGACTGACTTATAAAAAAGCACACATCATCTCGGAATACAGGTGTGTTTCTATCCAGGAAGTCACTAGCAAGTTCCACCATCACTGGTAATTCAGTTAATTCTTCCAATACTTGTCGAGTCTGTATTCAGGCAGCACACAGTACTTGTTAATATTGTCACTCATAAAGGTCTTGACATCTTAAGAGTCAGCGATAATCTAAATGGATTCTTATTATAAAAATTGATAATTACAGCTCATCAGAGCTTTAAGAAACAAGGTGAAAAAAGTTAATTTCTAGCATGGTAGGTAATAGCACTGGAGCATCAATAAAGAATGTGGCGCAAAAGAAAACTAAATAAAAGGGCGAGACCCCCCAATGAAAGGCACAGTTTGAGATACAGAAGAAAACGCAGATGAAGAGCTGTTGTCTAAAACCCCAGCAACTAGGAGTTACATATGCATTTGAGCTAAGGATGAACATACAGCTACTGCAGCGTGGTAACTGGTCCCACAGCCAATAATAATCAGTCTTCGGCATCTTCTGATTTCTTTCAAATGATCCTTAAGCCCTCCCAACAGAACTGTAAACAAACAAACAAAAAAGCATATATCAATGGTGTATTTTATTTTCTAGTTAATATGTTCAAAATTTGCAGGCTTAGTGCAGCTTGAACACCTGTTCCAAGTTACCTGTGCTGCTCTCGAAATTCACCCTGCCTCTCATCGTATTGACGACTGATTCTGGTTGTTCAAAAATTTCCTTTTGCATGAATGCACTGAAGTTACCTGTTTAGAAAAAACATTATATGGTAATGCTTAGGCTTGTTACTTGAAGTCTATTACAGTTACAAAGAGACAACTTTTAAGATGACCTGTGGTGACAAGCTAGTTTAAGTTGACTGTGTTAGCTTCAACAGAAGCTGAGAAATAAGCAAGAGGGGGCGAATTGGTAGTTTGCTCAATTTGGTTGGTTTGATTTCCCACCATTGACAAGGTAACTGAATTCCATTTTAAGGAAATTTCTTTATTCCACTTCAGTTCTTAGTTTACAGCCAAAGTTTGCCAACAACTACAACATGTTAACATTAGTTATATTTTCACTAAATATTGAGATGAATAGAAGTATGTAGGACTTTTCCAAGGCTAAGAATGGGTAGGGTCCCATATCACCCAGCTTCGCTTTGTCTTAAAGCTTGGAATGGTCAGCTCCCAATACAAACAGGTCATTTTCACAACAAATTAGGAGCTTTCTGCTTTACGTACTACATAAACAGTCAGTAACTATGCCTTTTCGATGATACTTGTTTTCAGATGTTTCAACTCACCCTTCATGATTTGCTGCAATTCCATTTGCAAGGTCTGGATGGCCCGGGAAGGATCATCACTAGCAGAACGCTCAAGACGGTGAATTGAAAGCTTCCCATCAGTTACTGCTGCAATGTCATCATCTTCTAAGAAAATTACTCTGTTCGTGTGCTCAATGATAGCACTACAGAAAAAACAGAAGCAAGACAAGCCCGACACATCAGTAAGAGTTGGTAGCAGCACTCCTCAAAGCAATCAAATATGACACACCGCAGTTCCAGCCCCCTTCTGTCTTCCTTCTGGACATAACTACAGATAGAGCCATCTTAACGGAAATGGCTCCATCTGCTGTTCCTCCTGCACTCTCACAGGTACCTGGAACAGAAGTCTTGGTAAGCACAGCATCTCACATCAGCAAGTTCCTGCTGACCTGATCTTGCCTCCCAGTGTCCCTGATGGTTCCCCAAGGTCACGATCTTGTTTCTGAGATAAATGCGTACCTGATGTCCAGGTTCCTGCTAAATATGGAAACACACCACTATTTCCTCCTCTGATAGCTGGATCAAAATACCAAAACACAGACTAACCTGTAGTCTGCCCAAATACTTGGCTAATAGTGCCTATTTGTACCCAACTTACCTTCCTACACTGGATGTATTTTACACAGAGGTTAGCAATTGGCAGATACTACACTTGTTTGCAGTTCAAGTACTGATGCCAAGCCTTCACATTTTTCAAGTATCTTAGCCTGGGGGCCTTATGAAGTTACCTGGATTAGAAGCTGTTCTCTCAGAAAACAATTGTACAGCAGCAAGACAGCATAAGATTTTCAAACTATCTCACTTCTAAACAAAACTAGTATTTTGAGAAACACTTCAGTACTTTTACTACCTTGCATCTGAAGCAAAGAAGAATTCTACTGCCTTATCCCCCACAGCATGAAGGCAGGTAGAGCTGTCCAGCCTTTTCATTCGTGAATTGCATATGTTCTTCACATTCTCAATACTGCCTATTAAAAAAAAAAGAGACACTTTAAAGGCAAACCCAGATCTGTTGAAGTTAGAGATTACAGACTACACAGGTTCAAGGTATCACAGTCACACAAGTATTTTGGGGGGGGTGGGACTGTTACATGAACTACGCATTCAGTAGTATAAAAATAGAACATCCTCAGCTAAGAAGCTATTCAGGGCATCAGCTGGTAGTTTTATAGTACAAAGACCAATTAACCTTATTTCTAATCATAAAGTAACAATAATTTTAGGTCTTAAAAATAATGTAATTTGATTTATCAACTTACATGTTCTATATAAAACAGGAATCTGTTCAGTGGAGAGCTTGTACTTGCTCCTAACCCCAATGAGCAAAGGACTCCCTCTCCTACAAAGGCAAAACATGCAAGTTTATAAAGAGAAAGTTATATACAAATAAGTCAAAAGACATCTGTTAAGTTGAAAGACAATATCCCATCTAACTTCCTAAATAGGAAGATCCTCCTCAGCCCTGATCCTAATGCCATTATGTGGCAGGAGTTATAGAACCTTGGCTTGTTTCTGAAAGATTCGCCAAATATTATTATATGAATAAGTACCATATGCCTTGGTGATTCTTTCCCCATGAACTACACTGAGGTAGAGGAAAACATACGTGAAATAATTGTTTTCCTTCCAGTAATCACAAAACAGCTTAGCACAGGCATCAATTTTAACACTGTTTTTAAACAAAGCTTACTCTGCCCCTGAAGTGAGCCAGCAATAAGCTTGAGCGTGCTTTACTATGGAAATACTGTTCCACCTTTCAGCATTTCAACTTCAGAAATGTCAACCATTACTACTACACCTCTGAAACTGTAGAATATTAAGATAATTTTTTAATTATATGGATCACCTGCCACACTGAAGAGCTTCTAAAGAAAAAAATTCTCACAGGAATAAAGGAGTAATTCACCCCTGCCAACACCTCAGATTTTAAGTTTAACTTCTCTTAATCCCCTCACTCCTAAAAACCCAAAACTGAACCACACACAGAACAGTTCATTGCAGAATATGTTCTCCAGTTAGAGTAATGGTACAGCTGGCTTTTTCACAATTTTAATACAGTCCTATTTTAGACCACTGAAGCAATGGGTTTTTTGGTTGTAGTATAAACCAGTCTTTATTCCCACTGCTACTTCACTTGCTAATTTAATATGTTTACATTTCCTGAAAGTTGTTTTCCAAGTCATAAATAAAAGTAGAACTTACTTACACAGAAAAAAACTCACCAATGCTATGACAGCTATAGAACACTATTTGTATAACCTATTAGTATGATGGCATTTTAGTCAACTTCTCAGTCTTTATTCAATGTGAAGTAAAATTGAACCGTACCCTTTCCCTCCCCTTTTAGATATAGCAGAAATGTTAGCACACTCTTAACGTGACTTTAGAAACAGAAGACAGACTGAGCTTCTTTAGTGACACGCTGTAACAGATAAGAGGACAGACTTTGGGAAGGAGTTTGGCAGTGGTACATTTTCCTGAGTGTGTCATTTGGACTATCTCCAACCAAAAGTGTATTTGCACGAAGCAAGAAAACATCATCTAATTACTTTTCATTACTGTCTTTGCATTGTCAAAAAATGAATAGTCACAGCTCATTTATTAAACAAAATCAAGTTAAAGATTATAGAGAATCCACACAAGCCTCTGGAAATTCCGTGTGACCTGCAGTGTACAGCTCAAATTAAGTTATATTTAATAGACAGCTCAAGAGATGCTCAACAGAGTTTTGCTACTAAGCATTCCACTAGTACTAGTACGTTCTGAGTTTTGGTTAATTAAGCACTTAAAAAAAATACTAGAATACTGATGTTTAAAGAGATGTCAGCATCTTTGTTTGACCTAAGGAAGGTTGGAGTATGTATAAAATGAAATTTTACTAACCTGGTAGCAACAGCTTCACCCGGGTAATGGATGCTCTTGAAAACCAATGCAAAAGCACCTTCCTGGAAACCATGGAAACAGAAGAGAAAAAAAATCCTAAACAACTTATCTCAATTAGTTGCATCTCATTAAGAGGGGCCCCTCTTCCTGAGAAGGCTGTGAAGGAAAGCTCTTTACTACTATCAGGAATCCCTTCCTGGGTGGCAGACTGCACCTTTAAAGGAATTGGTCACAGAGCAGAACAAGCTAATGTGCACTTAACAGTGCAACAGCTGAACGATCAGGAAGTGAGCACTTAGCCTCTCTTTATAAATAAAAACAATAACTTCTAACGCAAGGGTTAAGAAAATCTCTAAGATTTTACTTGTAGTCAACACGAAGACTGTTACACATTTAGTAAGATTTTTAATAAGAACACGCATGTAGCTGCATGTGATCACGCATTTTCAGCTAAAATTTTGGAGCTGCTACTTCCAGTTTAAGCAGCAAATTATCACTAGTATGTTTCAAAAAAATCCTTCCGCAAAAAAATAAAAAATCCACAAAGCAAGAACAAACACAGGAACACACAATCAACCGCTCCACAGTATTAATGCAGCTTGCAAACTTGAGGAGTATTCCAAAAGCAGGAGCAAAAGCCATCCCTCCAACTTGAAACAGGAGAGAGATGGTAATATTCACTCCTCTTACACAGACTCTCTTGTTCTGCGGTCAGGTGAAGTCACCCTTCCCCTCAACTAGGTGGCTGCACCACTATTGCCTCTTAACCCCTACAGGCCTTCACTCAGTGTGTACTCCAGCCCTGCTCTAGAGGAATCCTACTGAGCTGCTTTAGAGAGGAGAAAGCCGAGGTGAACACAGTGTAAGAAACTGCAGGAAGGGGAGGGAAAACATCTGCCTGGAGTCTGGGGAAGGAAACAAAGTAAGCTTTCTCCAAGTTTGCAATGCATCTATCAACGTTTTTAAGCATTCACATACTAAGTAACAGTAGATTCCCACTTCACAGTTTGGGAACCAGCTATGCCATGAATCAGTACAGCTTGTTAGATCTATTTCCAAATTTGGGGGCCAAGGCATATTATTAGACAAACTTGAATCACAGCAGTGTTTTAACATGATCAGAATAGCCTTTAAAAACACACTGCCCTTTATGAGAGATTTCAACCCCAAAGGCTCCTACAATTTTTTTTAATTAAGCAGCTTCATTAAAAAACTGCAATCACCCCTTGCTTAAAAAAAAAAAAAACAAAACAAAAAACTCCCCCCAAAACCCAACCAAGCAAAAACCACTGCTAATGCAATTTAGAGATTTACCATTGAAAAGCCTTTGAAGTTTCCGAAATTTTCATCTTGTTTCTTGGTCTGTTAAGCATTATTTAGATGCCAAAAAGTGTTATTTGCAGCACATTGTAAGGATTTCTGCAGAAGATTTACATGCATAAATGCTGAATACTAAGGAACCCCACAAATAGCTTATACTGTAGTACAGGAAAAAAGGAACTTGCCACTTACCAACTGTTGAATTACTCTTTCTACCAAGGCTGAAAAACTGGTGTCCTCACTCTCCCTGTTGTCATACATGTATTTGATCAATTTGGGGATCGTTTCTGTATCTGTTTCAGATTCAAATTCATAGCCTTTGCTCTCCTGAAATATCAAATAGAAGAGTAAAAAGTGTTATCTTCCTCAGGCAAGAAACACCGAAGACCCTTTCAGCTGCCTCCCACCAGAAACTGCACGGTAAAACAGACTGCTTGGAGCACTACACTGGACTAGCGGATGTATATCGCTATAGCCAACATATAAAGACTTCTCCTGTCATAGGTACTCTTTCAGAAATACTGTAATAAGCCATGTAGTGAGACTTGCCTAGCATCTGTCAAGCAACAAGAGACAGGAGGAAGCCCACTTCACATATCCTCTCAAAGAATTTGAGCAAAAATTGCTACTCTACTCCTAAGTACTTTGCATTCAGAATTATAAGAACATACTGCATTTCACCACCTCCCAAGTATCTTTACAAGGCAGACTCCTTCACACTACTATTTTATAGATGATACCAAGAAACTCAAATTCAGACTCCAAGAAGGTCCCAAAAGATCTGACAGTAGTTGGTCGAGCATTTACTTTCTAGTTTTAGAATACAGGTGCCACAGACTCACCAGAAATTTTCTCAGGTCCTTATAATTTGTGATTATTCCATTATGGATAACAACGAATTCTAAAAGAAAAAAAAAAATTCATCAGTAATGAAAAGTTAAGATACTTAACTCAGAACACAAAATGAGAGGGAAAAAAGCTTAGAAGTACACTAGAAACTACCTGCTACAGCTTCAGAACTACAGTTTACCACAACATAGACAACAGAAAGCAGAAGCTTACAAATTCTGCAGGCATACAAAGGTTGATCCAAACCATTAAGACAGTTTTAAGCTACACCCAGTAGAATAGCACCAAGCCATATCAAGTGAAAAACAATATGAAATCTCCCTTTTCCAGTCCAGACAATATTGATGCATTTATATTTTCAGTCTTACCTTTTTAAAACAAGAACATTGTACTTTCACTAACTTGCATCCATTTTCAGAGAACAGATCTCATTAATCTTTTACAGTGTTACTTTAGCCTCAGAATAGCAACAGCTTAGCCCTAGTATACAAAATAGACACCATAACACCGGTAACAACAGAGAACATATGTACTATGTGGATTGAACCATTTCAAATTCATACAGTTCCAGAGTGCTGCAGAGATTACGTACCATTCCTTTTATCTGACCTCTGAGGGTGACTGTTTATTGCACTCGGTACTCCATGGGTCGCCCAGCGAGTATGAGCAATTCCAAAATGTGTTTCAAAATCTGCTTTTGAATTCAAGTCATCTTGTTCTATACAGAAGAAATTCAGTTTAATGAATATTTAAAGTTGTCTGTCTCTCTTCCCCCTCCTCTCTCCCTCTCTCTCACACACACACACACAACTAGTAAAACAGTAAGAGAATTCCTACAGGCAAAAATCTAAAAGTTATCTTCCAGTTTTCTTTTAAATAATTTGCTTTCTTGATATTACACTTCAGATAGTTCAAGCTACTGTGATTAAAACTCTGTTTGCCAAAACTTGAGCATTTTCAGCCAATACTAACAGCTAGGCTAACAGACCACATTACTACAAATTATAATGTAACATATTAAAACACAACTTCAGTTCTTCACAGATGGTAGCACTGCATAAAGCAGGTTGTGATGACAGCCAGATGCTTAAATGCTCGTAAATTCTGTCAAAGTCCATGTTCCGATGTTTCTGCTACCAAGCACAGAAATCATCCAAGTAAAGCACACCAAGGGAGCTCAGGTTTCAAACAAAGAAGCAACCAAAAGAGAGGAGAGTAGACTGATAATTTCACAGCACTATACCTAAAGATCAGCTTGCTTTTCAAGTGCAGATTTGGGCAGCACAAACAATTTTACTGCCATTGGATTACACAGTGTAGTTATTTCTGGTACAAAATCATAACTGTAATTTCATGGTCTGACTTTGTGCTGAGATGTAAATGATATCCAACTGGGAGGCCAAAGCAAAGGGGTAATTTTTAAGACACTTACTGTACAACTCTTCTTCTAGGGCCTTTACTTTTCCTCTTTTCTTAACTAGCCTGATGAACCTTTCTTTATCTTTGTTATTATTTCCATCAATTGCCACTCCTGCAGTATAAGACACAATCACAAGTGTTATTTAATGCACGAAATATACTGTATGAAAAAAAGGCTGGGCAGATGCAGACAAGCACACACTAAGGAAATAATTATTTTAAAATTATCCTTCAAAAAGGGATACACTTGAAGTCTGCTGCCAGACCAGTGTATGTTCAAAACAAACCAGCTGAAGTCTATATCCACTGCATAGAGGAAAATACACGAGCCATCTCAAATTTTGCATGAGGACAGATTGATATATTTTGCTCAATGAAATTAGCCAACTCAAATTTAAAGACAAGTTTAATGTTCCTCATCCTTTCACTGGGACTCACGTGCACAAAAAAGGTTGACGCACAAACTACATGACCCGGTATGGAGATCTCTTCCTCACACCTTGTTTGCTTTGCTTATGTGTACTAAACCTCAACCACATCTGATTACAGAGCCAAACACCCAATTGAAAGTCCTGAGGAAAGTTGAAGAAGAAATGCCAAGAATCAAGGTAATTATTTCTGATCTGTCAATCTGCAGGATAAAAAAAGAAAAATCCAACACGCAGAAGATGCAAGTACCCCAAAAGTCATGTAAGTAGCTATTGGTTACTAAAATTAATTTGTTGAGTTAGTTTCCATACCTGCAGAGTCATATCCTCTGTATTCCAGTCTTTGTAATCCTTTTATCAGGGTTTCAAATATTTCCTTCCGAGTCCGAGGCACTCTGTAGTTCAGATAAGCAAAAATTCCTGTTGAAAGAGAAAAGGGGAAGGGGGAAAAAAAGGGGCAAACATCTTTTTAGAGTTTGCATCCCTTCAGACTCAATTTAAAACCCTTTAAAACTAGTATCACAGACAGGTCCTAGGGGGACCCAACCTCCCATTTAGTAGAATTCTTCCTACTGGGTTTTTAAATGGAAAGAGTTCAAATACAATAAAGGAATCAGGATCCTCATTTTCACAATGCAATTCATAGGCTTTCCTGGCCAGTTTCACTCTCCTCCTGTTACCCACCAACAGTTAAACAGTTGAGAGAGCTTAAAAAAAATTCTAGTTTTCATGAAAACCGCAGCTGAAAATGGGAACATTGTGATCTATTTCATATCCAGATCTAAAACTAGACATTCAAAGAAGGAATATATTCACCAGTACTAACATAAGGAGACTTTTGTAATCAAAGTCATGGCCTTAAATACCCATGGGTAGGTACTAGGCATAACATCTATTTCTGAAAGGCTCCAGCTTAACCCTGTATATAACAGTCACTTCAGCAGTACGAGAACAGAGAAGAAAACATGAAGAAAGGGCAGAAGTCAAAAGGATAGGACAACAAAGGAAAGAAACAGGAGATACAAAATCAGGGTCACTCAAAACACAAGCATTCACCTTTTGCGCTGCCTCAACACAATGCTGCCTGCCAAACCCAACTCAGAGACATAGACCCATTTGCTTGTCCCGTGTTACTCAGGTCAACTCTTACAGAGACATCACAGGAAAGATGTGAACTCACTCCTCGCCTACTCGGCAAACAGAGCCTCGAAGAGTCTACAAGTCTGAGCACTCTTCTCTTGAATAGAGCAGTCATCAACCAAGAAGCCGCTTTTTGAGTTTTGGGGTTGGCTTCTCTCCCCCATCTCCTCCCACACAAATTTTCTTTTTTTTTTTTTTTTGGAAGGCAAAAGTACACAAGTAGTTTTTCATTAGAAGGAGTCTGGGAGACGTTGTTTTATCTTTAGAAAAAGTGTAATAAAAAGGTCACCTGCAAAGGAAAACACAACCATTCCTTTTCTCTTCCCACTGCTCTTTCTGGGACTTTTGCATTGATAACAATAGATTAGGCCCTTTCATTAACTCTTGCAAATCTGTACCCCAATACGACAGAAACGTCTAATTTCACCATTTCAACAGTTTCTCCAAGCAACGAGTCAGGACTGGAGACTACAGTTAGTAAAAACCATACTTCAAGAGCTGAACAGATAAGCAGTTCAGACAAACAAGTGTTTTAAGTACAGAAAGCCTTTGTTTGAAATCTAACACCCTCTTCCCCTTCAATTAAGGCTTTTGAACTGTAAATGGCTGTAGTGAAGAAGCTGTTAGAATGATACACCAATAAAACTCACTTATAAATATTGTTGTGTATTTGGTTACTCCACTGGTTTTAAACCATTAATAGTGTTGATTTGACAGTAAGACTAAGAGACTATTACATTGGTCTCTGAATTTATCTGGGAAGGATTCAAGGGTGGAACATGCTTTTCTGCTGCAGAAGGGAGATTTATGAGGAACCCAGTATAATTATTTCTACAGCGTCCAACACTAAGGGAGATATTAAGACAATAGTTGCTTTAAAGAGGTATTTGGGAATTTGAACAGCTAAATACTGTTCTTCATAGATGCTTTGAAAAATAATGCCTCCAGTTATATACAGTCACCTTAGACTGAGAGCTTGTTGATCATTTTTCCAGGCAGATATTTACCGTTCCCTGGCACTAACCACGAACCTCAAGAGCAGCATTCTTCAATTTCTTCAATATGAATTTCTCAACATCATTCCAAAACATTGCTACACACCTCATTTCAGATCCAGCCCTACTTTCTAGGCCAGATTTCGCAACACATTTGAGATGCATTGGTCTTGTATGTTCCATGTGGCATCTTTGACTACACAAAGCTCCAGGAAAAACCTTCCTTCGGGACCATCCTTACAATGCTACCAGTGTGCTGCGATTGTTAAAAGGATCCTTGTTTCCAGGGAACTGTAGCCGTGCTTCCACACACATGAATTAGAAGACGCAGAAGTCACCAGAGGCCATTTACAATGAAAGCAATAGCTGTAGCCAGACTTCTTAAGAATATATTATGAACTCTTTCAGTTAAAGGAAATAAAAGTTAACTCTCAGCACCATTTCTCTAGTATTTCTCTGTTTCATGATTTATCCACTTGCATATTTTCTTCCCTTCTCAGTCATCCTTTTGGCTAGATTTAAGGCATATTGCTCAATTCACGTAGAAACAACTGTTCATAAAGACTTCTTGTAGCTTAATTCCTTCTGGAAGCCAACCAGTATGACTGAATCTTAGCTGAATCATACTCATGATAAGAGAGTTTTCTGATGCTCACAAGTTACTTTATAATGGTCTCCCTGAGCTATTAGATGTCATTTCCAGAGCTTGCATCTCTCATCCCTAATGAAGACTCAAGTCCTTTCTAGTCCAATGCAATACTGAATTGATATGTATCAAGTAAGGTAATGTTTATTTGTCATAATAACATAAGCAATGAAATACTTTCCTAAGTCATCATACAAACATAGAATCCAATGAAAGCATTTAAGAAGTATTTTACTAGGGCATTGCTCTCTTGACCTGAACGCTAAATCTAGTTTACAACTTTCCATAATTACAGAGTTTGCATAGAAGCATGACCTAGGTCGATCACATATGATCAGATACTCAAGCCAGAAACAGCAGGTTGTTAAAACATTACCAATATAAGCTTTAATCAGGTGCAGACACAGGAAGGAAGGCACTCCCTTTACTTACACATCGAGACTTTAGAGCTCCCCCTTTCCCTTTCAGGATTGCAAGCAGAACGCCAAGAAGATGAAAAAAGTTCATCGAGGTTTGGGGTTTTTTTTTTGGTGGGAAAAATCTTGCAATTGCAAGATTTCATCAAAATCAAGAAGGGGGCAGCCTATACTTTATGTTTGAACAAAATTAATGATTTTTTTAAAAATAAAAGGATGCCTCTACTGGGGTAAGCACATTGTTGATGCCAGAAACTCAGCTTTGACAAACTCCCAGTCTCAACTTCATATCTTGATGAAAATAATTTTGAATTAAAATAGATAAATCACTAGTTTCAGAGCATCTTACCTGGTTTTAAAACCCTGCATAATTTTGCTATACTGTCTTCTTACATGTGAGTGTGACAGCACCTCAACTTTGTTTCCTAAAGAGCATGTTTATGGCAGCGCTTAATGACCTATGTATTTTCAAAACAGAAAACTACGGGTTTAAATCTTCATGTGCTATTTGAAGTCAGATAAAACACAATCGGACATACTTTCAACCTTTAAACCTGGAAAGACATGCAAAATTAAAACCAACAAAAAATGAATTTTAGAAACTGTTGGTTGCAACTTCAAGAACCCCTGCCCTTCCTACAGCAGATCAGCATAGCAAGGAAGATAGGGGACATCTTTCATGTTAACAAACGTCACATAAAAGGTCTCCAAATGTTGATAAGAAAACTAGCACTGTTCTCACGGCAGTTCATGAACTGCTGCGCTCTCTGCTATTTCATACCGAGTCAGTTACTCCACCCCAAGCTAGATGTTTTACCAAACTCATTTAACACTGTTAACACCCTCATTTCCCAATCAATATACAGCCCAGATATGCTAAGTTTTTGATATCACCATTACGCATCTCACTGCTTGCCACCAATACCTTTGGTTTGCTTAGGCACCGAGCCAAGCCTCACACCTGACTGGGTTTTGTTCAGAAGACACCGAGTTTGTTTCATTGATAGCAACCCAAGAGCCACGTAGGAGCTCAAACAATATGTCCTCATGTTTCCATTCACGCGAAAGAGGCTCGCTAGACTCCTTGCTCTTTCTGAGATTACAGCTAAAGAGGATGTGGAGGCAAGGAAAAGATATCTAGCTCAAAAAAAACATATTTGGGAGCTGTAACCACTCACTTCCCGTCTGCCTCTCACAAAAGAGGTTTTGTTCGTGATTGCTAAGAAGTACAAGCACGGGGTTTTTTTGGGTTTCAACAAAAGTATCCTTCCAGACCTGAGAGGAGGTTTCGGTGAAAGGATAGGTAAAGTTTTCCTAAAATTTCTTCCATAACTAAAATACATTACACTAGCAACTTCTGAACCCGTACTTTGATTTTAATCTGATCCAAAGCATATCTAAGCAATTGTATACACGATGTAGGTATTATCTTCACCTTCTCATATTTATTAGCTAAAGGAAGGTGAATAAACCCACATCAGCTAAGAAATAAGCTCCTCCACAGCCTTTGTCTGAAAACCACAAACTCTTCCTGTCGCCGCAGTTGGGAAGCGAGTCACAACTAACCCCTAGTCCTGGAGGAGGGAAGGCAGAGCCAAGCGCATCAGCCAGAGCACCGAAGCATCTGGACCAGAAGGGGCAAAGGTTACCGTGGCAGCCAAGGCACCCCCGGAGCAGCCGGGCGGTGGGAACGGGACGTTTCCCGGTCACAAGGGGCGGACGGAGGAGCTTTACCTCTACCTGCCGTCACCGCAAGGGCCGGTCGTTCTCCCCTCCCACCCCCACAACATGGATGCAGAGGGGCAGCGACAGTGGGTTTCGGGAGCCCAGCGGGGCAACCCCACACCCCTCAGCCCAAGGACAAAGCAGCCCTTGTCCCGCACCCCGGCAGAGGGGGGGCCGCCCCCGGGCACAGCCCGCTTTGTCAGCGGGCGCCTCGCCGCTACGAGCGACCCCTGCCGCGACCGGCGCAGGCCCCCAGCTGCGTCTCGCCCGAAGAGCGAGGGGCCGCGGCGCGCCCGGGCTGCCCCCCCGCCACTG
>VZSC01019459.1:0-29493 GCA_013398225.1 Steatornis caripensis
GTGATCCAGCTGGTGGCCTGTGCTCTACTTAACTTCGAATCGGTATCAGGCGCATGCTACAGTGTTCGTGGAGAAGGGAAGAGACGAGCCACTCCGCGTGCCAGCTTTTGCTTTGATTTCACTAAAACGTCCCCTGTTTCAGGTGCCGTGCACGGCCACACTCACAGCAGTGTTGTCATGTTTTTACCTTAGTTGTTGCTGTGTTCTTGGAGGGAATTATGATCACACACAAAAAATGTACCTTGGTAGCACAGCTGTATTTCGTGGCAAGAAAAAGAGTAAGGGGAGCAAGGTTTCAACTGAAGTATGTTCTCTACTCATCAGTTTCTTTTATGTGCAGTGGGATGGGGTCTGACATCTTACGTGTTTGAGTGGTGTGTTTGATGGCCTTTAAAAATCGGAGGGTTTTTTAATAGGTATTCACTTTTTTTCTTCCTCCCCTCTCTGTATTAGGTAACAGGCATTTTACCCAGCCTGCTCGATGGTGACTGTTTTGTCAGGTCCAACTCTCTGTCTTCAGACATTGGTATATTATTTGAACTTGGCATCACTTATATTCGCAATGTAAGTGTGTAAATTTGCAGTATAAATCGTTCCAAGCACAGGTTTACAAAGTGAACCAGCTGTCCCTTACTCGATGTTAAGCTGCAGTATCCCAGCAGCACACTGTGAGATCCAAATGGAAATTTAGCTGAACTTTTCCCAGCTTGCTGTAAGACTGCCTTCCTTTTGGCTTCTGGGAGGGAGGAGAGAGATGTTGGGTTTTGGAAGTCTTAGTTCTAGGCAGTTTTCAGAGAGTAACAGACTTCCTGACTACTGGACGTGAATGTACCTTTACTTACACTGAAATAATTACCATTAGTCTGCCAAAGATCTTATGCTATGTGATTGCAGAGGACCAATTTTCTCTTCACTCTGCATTGCTTTATCTGTCTTTGTGATTAGTTTCAGGCTACTGTGCTATAAATGAGAATTTTAACTGCTTAAATAGTGTGGACACTGGTTTCTAGCTGCGAGTGATACAGATATATCCTATCCATCCAGGATATGCTTCTGAAAAGTACACCGGGTAGTGACGCAATAGATGGCAAAGCCTGTAAGAGCTACTATAACAGAAGGTGGATGCAGGCAGGAGCATAAGAAACACCAATATTTGGAGGATACAGTGGCTTTTCAGAACAGGCCACTGTTCTGAAAGATCTCAGCCATTTTGTCTGCAAGACTGATCCGAGTCTTGCTGCCTGAACACTTACATTTCTGTTACGGTCGCCGTCTTCCTCCGGTGAATCTTGGCAATCAAATAAATCATGGGTGAAAGATGGGAAGTGGGGTAAGCACAACGGTTAGCAAGCAGGGTGTTAAATGGTGGGCAACAGAATTCTGAAAAGGTGGATAGAGAAGTGGCAAAGGGGAGTATTGCTGTATTTTCTCTTTCGCTAACACCTGTGTGAACTTAGGAACTGGACTATCTAAGTCCCGGGGACGAACAGCACGCTGGTCATGCTGGTTCACAGAGACCTAATGGGGCATAATGGCCCTCCCGGTGCTAATTGGGGTAGTCGAGATTAGGCAAAGTCGTCTACTTCTGTTCACAGACTAAGTTTAAATGAAAGCTGAAATGCTTCCCAATTCCTACCTGTTAGTAGTGCTTCTGGGGTCTGGAAACGGATGGGCTGGCACACAGGATCAGCTCCCTTTCCCAGGCACTGTCTCTGATATTGTGAATAAAGGCTTCCGATGCACAGGGTCACTGGCTGGAAGACTGTTGACTCTGGAATCAGATGGGTAAATCCCCTGGGTAAATTTCTTTCCCCTCCTTCTTTCTGTCCTGCATTCTTTAGAGCATCAGTGCAGGTTTGGGGGTTTTTACCTTCATATCTGTGCATTTCTTCTTTTTCAGGAGCTCGATGTACTTAGATTTCCCGTAAGAGTGTGCATTTCTTGGCTTAATAAATCCTTGTCTCTTTAATATGTTCATGGGCGATCAGCTCCGTGCGCTGTTTGGTAAAACATCTTCAAACACCTGCAAATGCGACAGTCAGTGCTTGCTTACCACAAATCTGGGTCTTTTACCATTTTACCACTTTTATGTGATTATTCTAAATAATTGTTTGTGGTTCAGTTACTCATTCTGGTTTAGCTGCTCAAGTTATTTACGTTTCTCTTTTTTGTCTAGTCAACAGGTGAAAGAGGAGAGCTAAGCTGTGGCTGGGAATTTCTGAAGCTTTTTACTTCTAATGGAATGCCTGTTCCTTCCAAGTAAGCTTATTATGCTTTCCTTCTCTCTCTGTATTTATATACATGTATGTATATACATCTGGTTTAGGCTAGGAGTAAAGTTCATACTTACACACTGATAGTAGGGACAGGTGTAATCCAGTCCAATGTGCAGGTTGTACCGGGTGTTCCAGTGAGAACGCCGGTCCTGCTTCCACACCCAGCGTAGGCCCCACTAAGTTTTTGTGGGAAAAGCGCTCCCTGGACCCAACGTTCAGGTTTGAAATGTTGCAAGTGAGTTAAAAATATTCTTCAGTGGAATTTTAAAACTATGTAAATGTCTGAGTTAATAGGGAGTTTATTTAAAGTTTTGTTTACGTAAAATAGAATCATTACCTAAATGGAAGGTGACAATGTCATTTTTAATTTGGGCCTCCTCTTTATGTGCTCTTCGCTGTATATCCCTTTCCCATTTCAAAATTAGGACATTGGTTTCTAAGACTTGGAAGCAGGTTAAGAGTTGTGAATGAATCTCTTACCGTTCATTTGGAGAGTATGAATAAGCTTATATTTTGCAGCTGATTTATGATGAGTTCATGGGTCCAACAATCTTCAAGAATAATGAAATGCACGTATTTCTGTTTTATTAAATGTAGAAAAGCTTTCTGTTAATTTACAGAAATGATTCATTGTAGATCAGACATGCAATGCTTGTTTTTTACCAAATATACATAGAGGTAGAGCTATATATGTGTATTTTGAATATATTTGGATTGCAGGGCAAAAAAAATACCCATGGGAGACCTCTACTGTTCTCTAAATCTGATCTCTATCATTGTTTTTCTATTTCACTAAGTTAAACCCGGTATCTATGGAGTGAAATGGCATGCTTGCTTCAACAGTGACTTACTCTTGACAGAACTGGGATTACATTATTCTTGAATGGTTTAAATCTTCCATATCTAAAATCTGCTACATAAGCGATGACTCCTCAAAAACATTTTAGTGAAATAATTGCTAAATTTCATGTAAGAAAAATACTGGAGTCCTGTAGGAAAGAATGGATGTTGCTAATTTGTTTTAAAATAATGAACTAGTTTCCCAATATAATACAAGTTTCAAATTTATCGTGTGAGGTTTGGCTACTTAATTAGGTGTAGTCATTTCATGCAAAACACCAGTCACAGCACCAAGCACCATATCAGTTTTTTCTTTGAGACAGCAGGTTTCTTTCTTTCCCAGAAAGCAGTGGTGCTGTTCTCACATATCCTCACATCTTTTCATTTTAACTGCGCTGCTCTTCTTTAACAGGACGTATGAGCTGCTATTAAATGGTGGTACTCCCTACGAGAGAGGCGTTGAGGTTGACCCATCAATATCAAGAAGAGGTGTGGTGTCTCCTAAACGTTATCTAGATGAAATGATACAACAAATGCTATCCCTGTTCTACAACACGCAGTGCTCGGCCACGACTCCCACTAGCGTGCAGTCGCCTCAGCCTGGTTTTGTTTTTGGTGTTCTCATTTTGCCTAAGAGAGAGTTGATTGTTAGGGCCGGTGGCATTCAGAACTATCTGCCAGTGGTAATGTTTCTGTCATGTCCCATGTTTGCAGTTTGAGGCTTTGTTCTCAGAAGTGTATTCCATTATTTCTTTAACTGCCCTTGACAGTTCTTGGCTATGGGGTGATGGTGCAAGGCTCAGCAATAACACTGGTCTAAAGAGTTCCCAAGCCAGGCTGTTCCAAGTCCCACATCGCCAATCCCATATCACTTATGCACAAGTTCCACATGTGCATAAATATGCAGCAGAACAACTGTACTGGCTGGTTCTTCCCTGCGGGGCTGAATAAAGCTTCACTGAGAGTTGGTTCAGACGACAGACCACTTGTGTTTTAAACAAGGGTGGCCACGGCTTTCCTCTGGAAGCTGTTAATAATAACCTCCATGTGCCAGTGACACACGCTGCAAGCTACAGAAGCCTTTACCTTTTGGGTTTGGGCACTCCGTGACACCTCCACGTTACTCCACGCATATTATGAATCCACTGTCCTAGAGAGAATAGCTTATCTTAGACCAAGTGCCGATATGACGATACATTTTCAGATGTTCAATTCCTTCTGCTTTTTAGACCATCCTTAAACCATTACAGTTTTAGCAAAGCATCTCTTGCCAGATTTAAACGTCCGTTCTTGTAATATAATTCTTAGTGTTCTTTCAAAACGACAGATTTCATATTGGGTATTTATTTCTTAAGCAGGCGGTGGTGTTTTTCATCAGTTTATAACACTCAAGAAACAGCCTGTGCTTGTACTGAAACTGAGGTCATTAAGTGCGCAGTCAAAAGACATCCTGAAGTAAGTATGAGTGTGTGCTGCCATAAAATGAAAAGGAATTTCAGTTAGGCTAGAAGGGTTCCAGAGATCTAAAGCGTTCCCCTTTCCTGAAACACTGGCTATGGAAAAATCTGAGGGTTGCAGCACCTGTGTATTGTACTTGATCTCTATTTGACACTTAGAGCTATTTTGTTGAAAACAACTACAAAGTCTTTAAGTTCAGATAAGACCGAAAACCGCAACAGCAGGAGCCTGGCTGTTACAGCTTTATCGATGTACACCTTCAAAAGTTGCGGTAGATTCACGGAGATGCCAATACGAGCTAATCATTGTCTCCACGAAGCTGTCATTACTGTGAAGTTCTGGTGAACAATGCTTCTTTGTAGGAGCGGTTTTGGATAAACATCTCAACTGCATGTTGTTTATTTTCCCCAATAGTTTGCTACCGGAAACGCTAATTGGCAGCATGTGCTACATCCATCTCTTGATATTTTATCGACAAATACTTGGTGATGTACTCCTGAAAGACAGAATAAGCATGCAAAGCACAGGTAAGAATTGCTGTTGCAGAGAAGAACTCAAGCGTGTTGGAGAAAGATCGGCTTCTGAAGAGAATTACTCTCTCCAGAGTCTGCCGTTTGTGAGAGAAAGCAGGGGTCTGCAGGAGCAATTCACTGATACAGGGAACGCGTAGAATTTTGCCCGCTGGTATTGCAGGCTCTGACTATCTCGCAAGGTTAGGAAGTCGTGCTCCCTGTGTAGAGGATTTCAGTGTTTTGAGTCTGCAGGTGTTGTGGGGACAAATAGAAAGCTGTTGTCCCTTTTAATAAACGCGAACGACCTCTTGCTGTGAATACCAGCACTCCGTGTGTTTGCATTTCGAACGAGTCGTATTTCGACTCGCATCTAACGCGTTGCCCTGTTTGACGTCAGCTCACATCGCAGAATGCAAAAACCACAAGAATAGTTTTTTTTTCTGTGAAGTATGAATGAAGTGTTTTCAGTGAAATTCTCATTTTAAAAAAAAGCCTATGTGGATAGATAAGGGTTCTTTCTCAATAAATAAATAAAAATAAAAAGGAAATAAAAGTAAAGGATGATTTGGAAGCTAAATGTTTCCTTTTCACCACCCATGCAACGAGATCAGACATGCAGACAGGTTTACTCACTCATTTCTAGTGTATGCGTGTTCTCTGAGTTATAAAAGAGATTAGGCAGATGTTTTTGTTATTGAGGCTAAGTCATCTATTTTTTTTTAATTATTATTTACTTATTGGCTAATGCAGCAGGGAGAGACGGAAGTGGAAGAGTTCTGGTTTTAGAACTCCGCATCTTGCTCTGATGTTGCAACTCTGTATCTTATTCGTTCCACATCTTTCCTTCAACAGAACTGTAATAGTTTGTAGTTGTCTCCATTTTAAATCAATTTGAAATATGGAAAAAGTACATTTCTTAACTGTACTACAGGTGAATTTATACTGGTACTGCAAAGTGATTTTCTTGTGTTTTCTCTCACCTGTTCTCCAGACTGAATGATGTATCATCTACTCCTATGGCAAATGAATTTGCTTGTGCACTTACTAACGTTTTAAACTTAGAATCTTTAGCCAGAGTTGGGCACCTGAATTACAGGTTCATCTTTCAAAGGTGCTCAGACCCTAACTCCCTTCCTGAGTTTCTTGACCTTTGATATACAGTATACATATGATTTCAGTATCTGAAAGTCAGACCCTTTCATAAATTAATGCTTTATTTAGTAAACTTATCACAGGGAAACTGGAAACGTTTCCTTTTTAAAGGCCAGTTGAGAACTGCTACACTTACTTGCCTTCATCTTTTGTAACGTAGGACAGTAGGTCAGGCTGATGACCTCTCCTGGAGTTAAACTGCATCCGTTTGCATTCAGACTTCAGTTGAAATGATTTAAAGGCTTTACCCCAGCGTTTCAGAAGTTGTTCTGGTAGCCACTTTCTACTGTTTTCTGGTGTAACAAAAGAAGATTTGTCTTATTTCAAAATCAACTATCATCACTTTAGAAATAGGCGACCTAAGGTGCCTGTTGCATTTCACAAAAGCAATCAGTTCCGGCTTGCTTCGGTGAAATGTTTTGTTATTAGTAAATGGTTAGCATTTATTAAACTTTCCATCAACTTCAAGGTGAAGAAACAACAGTGTACATTAAATATTTAAAACCACAAGAGAAAAAAAACACTTCAACCACAATTCCTCTGCATGTCACTTGCAGCACTCTTGTAATCTTATCCACAGTCTCGTCAACTAAAATAATGACAGGACCGCTGCGCCACTGGGGTTCGAGATTTGCTGTGCTTTGTAACAGAGCGCTTTGATTCCTGCCGGTCCCGGGGAGGCGGTTCTGCCCTGCCCCATTTTGGTAACAGCCAGCCTGTTCAGCTCAAACGGGAGACCCAGCGCTTAGCCAGTAGCTAACCTGCAAGGCACGCAGGAGACCTATGCGGTTTGATGATGTAAATTGGTAAATTTACTACGCCACTTGTTAACCGGTCATCTTAGAATCACATACAACACAAGCCAGATCAAGGCAGAATGAAGATGTGTTTATTCATAACATCTATATCAGGCAGCACAATTTCAGATGTTTATAAAAAAGACAGGTGCAGAAATGAGGAAAAACACCTCAATCTACCCTTAGGCTGAATCAGTAAGGCCTCTTTCGTGCTGGCCTCTCCTAATGAACCAGCAATCGTGCTTTGTGTGTCCCTCTTCTCTCAGGTTAACTGTGTCTCAGCCCCTGAGAGTCTGCTACAGTCAGAGAATGCGGTTTGTTAGCTTTTCTACGTCCCCCGCTGCTCTGGAGTACTATTACAGTTAATACTCCCGTTGAAATATCCTGAGGGGAGGGGATGTGCTGAATACCTTGATGTGTCAATACCTTGGAAACCATCCTGTTTCTTCGTTAGCCTTGAATGCGTGCATTTGCTTTTTCAGATTTAATCTGTAATCCTGTATTAGCAACTTTCCCTCAGCTCATGGATCAGCCAGATCTGATGGATGCCCTTTGGGTATGTTATCTACATCGTGTTCAGTTCCATCTGACGTGTCAGGATTTCCAGATAATTTGCAAAATTTGAGCTTTTTTAATCCTGTGAAAAGATAAATAGAAAAGCCAAACACCGGAAAAGTTACAGTCGTTTCAAGTACATGCAGATCTCTTGTCTTAGTGACTTAAAAACTGCAAGAGAATGCTTGAGTACAGTCAGAAGGGACACAAAGACAGGAATTGGCTAGTTTGAGCACTGCTGGCCACGCAGCCGCGGCAAGAGAGTGCTCGGGTGGATTAGCCGTCCGAATGTTTGTCTGGCCTCTACGACAGGGCTGCTTTCAGGACAGGTAGGAGCCAACAGCTTCTGCCTGGCGGTTACAGGACAGTGCTCACCGCGTTTACGCTGCAGTCCCTCGCAGGTGTCCTACTGCCAGACAACAACAGCCGGGTTATTTCTGCCCAAATGACACTACTGTTAGAAGTCTGTCAATCTTTCTGAAAAGCGAATCCCCTTGATTTCATTTATATGGCTCTGACAGTTTAAAATCTCCGACTCCTCACATCTGTACGATCTGGTGGAACGGCTGTTTGCTTAAATCAGCTACACTGGCACAAGGGACGAATGGGAGTGTGAGGGAAGTGGGACTGCAACAGGAGCTTAAGCACTACTGTGGGATGGCAGCGAGAGAGATTTTTGCAGCTAAAAATGGAATGGCTTTAGATCACAGTCTGTCTGATTTTACATTTCATTTCATTTTAGAGCGCTTGGGCAGACAGAGAAAGAACACTGAAGAGATCTGAGAAGGTAATAAATTACAGGTTTTTCTTTGACGTATATTCAGTCTCATTTCAACCGTAAGCTTTCTATCAGTGTTACTGGTAGATAACTTTTCCTCTCACCATACATTTATTTAGAAAATGTAGCTACGCTAAATGCAGTTCTTAACGTTTCGTACCCATCCTTACACCAGTAAACTAGGAGAAGAAGGAATATGGCATTAACTCATCACTTTTTGTCTCAGTGGTTGTTCATGGTTGTCAGTAGGGAAGCTGTTACAGGTCTGCACCCAGGGTGTGGCTCCCTTTCATGACGTGCTTCCAATACTCGACTGGTAAAAGCTTTCCACTGGTACAAAAGGGCCTGTGTACATCCACAAAGTAATCCTGCCTCCTCCAGCCTCTGACCTCCAGTCGTCCCAGTCTGCCTGGAAAAAGGCCCCCAAATTCTGCAAATCTCCCTACCTCAGACAGTTGTAATCTCCTATTTTGGCACTTAGACAGCTGCAGAAGAACTGAATTGGCCATTTCACCAGGCTTACCTGTACCTCGTCCTACCTCCCAGCCTCTAGACAAAGAGAAGCTGTAGGTAACTGAATGAGAAAGGCATTGGCTCTTGATCCAAGACGCTTCACTTGGGAGCAGCAGCAGGATATTTCATTCATTGTGCATGCTACTGGACAGATACACAAGGAGATCTCCCCGTTTACGCAAACAAAGTGAGTCAGAATCGCGTTTTCAAGGCCACTCATCCAAAATGAAAGCTGATCTGCTCAAAGAATTAGTAACTCCTTGGTATCCCAGAACCATCCAGTTTTACCTGATTTGTCGTGTGCCACTCCCACGACAGGACTGCTGCCTGGCAAATTCTTACTCCTGCTTGCACGGTTATACGACGCTTAGCTGCTAAATCCCCTGCCGAGACGTGAACTGTTCAATGCCAGTCATAGCGCTCACGATTCTGGAACATTTCTGGAAGAGTCTCGGTGGTCAGTGAGTTTTCCAGGAGGCAGCGCTCTGCGTGCGTCCTTGCACGAAGGGGTTCTCTAGTGTGCATGTGGAAAACGAGGCACGCAGATCTGGTCAGGACCCTTCAGTGTTTGATAATTGACGAGGCTGATTCTTAAGTCTCTGGGTTTTGGAAACTGTCACCGCACACAGAATGGTCCTGTCAGCGTGGGACACAACAGTACTTGCAGTGTGGCCTTACTTCCTGCTAAGAGGCACGTGCTGCCAGGAGTGTGGCACTGTTGCAACTCTCCGCCTTGGGCAGTAGAGAAACAAGCGGAGTTTGGGCTTCCGAGGCGGGGAGGACGTGGCACTTCCCCGGCAGCCACGGCACACCGTCTGAGCCTGTGCCCGCAGAGGCTGCGGGGAACAGCTGTCATACGTTGGCGTTTTTAGGAAGAAATATAAACACCCCACGAGCAAAGGGCTCTCGGTGACCATTGCACAGATTGCCATTTTGTGGTAACGCTGGAAGGGTTTGGCTGCATACGCTGCTCGTTGTTGTCTGGGAAAGCAGGTGGGTGGGAGAGCAGATTTGTTGATCTGTAGTTTTTACAGTGTAGCTCTTGGTGGTGAGTTTGAGGCTCATCCGAGCTAACTGATGTTTGTTTAGGAAGGTCACATCTCTTCCCGTTGTTTTCCTGGGAACTGGGGCTTAGTTCAGTGTTTTCTTGTTTGTTTGTTTGGGGTTTTTTTCCTGCGTACAATACTTCTGGAAGTGCTTGGCAACATGTGTATTTGCACTGAAATATTTCCCAATACTTTTCTCTGCAGAGAGATCGAGAATTTCTGAAGTCTCTGTTTGTCCTGGTGTACCACGACTCGGTCTTCCCTCTCCTCCAGTCCACTCTCCTCCCCGCCTACAAGTGGGCCGAGGAAGAGTCGGAAGCATCTCGCTGGAAGGTGATTGCCGACTTTTTGAAAAAGAGCCAAGAGAATGATGGTGCACTTCAGTATCTGCTGTCGTCAGAAAACACTCACAAAGCCTTTGATATCTCAGAGGTGGCTTACGATTTCTTAGGAGAAGTGAGGACAAACAATCCTGGTGTATGAATGGATTACAGAATAACAATACAGGCTACATAAGAATGGAGTAACAATAGAAATAAATTCTTACAAAACAGAAACTGTGTACCACGTGAAGTGTGTAACGAGTATTTTAACATATTTAACATTTTGAGATACTAAAATTATTTTACCGGTCTAACCAATGGAAATTTATTTTAAATTTTCCCCTCTGCAGTGTTAGACAAGGCTATAGTCGTCTGTTACGTGTACCTGTTGTAGCCACGTCGAGTGGTGTATTTTGCCTGAGCCGAGCAAATGCCGAGGAAGCACTGTTCTCTCATGCAGCTTCCAATTAATTTCCAGTTTTCTTTTAATCAGGGCGAACAAAAGACTCTCTGTCACAGTACCCTAGTAGACTGGTAACGGGCAAGGAAAATAGCAATGATCTTTAGGAATGCTACTGAGCAAAGTCAGCCACGGTGCAGAAAAAAAAATCATCTCTTGCCCAGTCGCCGGTGGACAGCAGGTTGCTCTATGTTTAGACTGTTTTACTGTTTTTCTTTCCCAGTCAGGAAAAGGCTGGGTTATTCACAGGAATGCGCTTGACCCACCTAACACAAATAAAAGCTGGTGAGAATTCAGGGCACGCTGTGTTTCCCCTGCATGTGGCCACGCTGTACAGTAGTGCCCTCTGTGCTGGCTCTCTAGGGCAGGTGAATGAGCTGCGGGGTGTTCCTCCGGTGGGCTGGCATGTTACAGGCTTCTTGTCCCCGAGTGGTTTGTAACCACAGGCCGTATGTGCTGCTTGCTCCCGGTGGGAAGTTATTAATGCGATTTCTCTTTTGCGCTGGAGCGTCTGGATGCTTTCTGCATGGTGATGGGTACGTTGCCAGCGTGTCCAATGAGGCAGGCGGGCCCTGACTCACATGAGGATTTAAGTCTGAGCTAGGCGCTGGTTTTGTCAGGTGTGAAATGTTTTAAAACAAGATTCGTCAAAGACCACAGCACACTGCATGGAGCCTGAAGCCAGCTCCCACTGACAGCATTTGTAAACTGGAGCCTCCAGAAATGCCGCAAAGCACATCTCCCTGGCCTACAAGGGGCTCGGACAGTAAGAAACATCATGGATTTGATATTTGCGAAGATCTTGGCACAGAAGCCAAATTCCTAAGGCATCCCTTGGCTCTCCTAACAGAGAGGTGTCTTACTAGGATATCGTGCTCCTCCGGCTGCAGAGTATTGCTTGAGTTGGAGGGGACAGAATGACTTCATCAGGCCACGAGGCAGAGGGGCCACCTTCAGCCTTTCATCCCACCAGTTATCGGTGAGTTACAGCGTGAGGCAGAGTCCTGTTAAAAAAAAAAAAAACCAGCATGTGCTTGTTGAATCTAAACCACATCTGCAGGAAGTAGAAACCAAAGCTGTCCCGGTAGCTGTCCTTTAGACCTTTCTGGGCACTTAAGAGCGTGCAGGCAAACCCTCCTGTCTTTTACCAGCGCGTTGAGTTGTCTGTAAAAACCATTTGGCTGCAAGCGTTCGAAGGCTGGACATGCCTGGTGGGTGTGGGGGAGGCTGATGCGAACATGGAGCAGAAACCTGAACGGGAAGGGGAGGAGGCAATGACAGGGGAAGCAAAAATATTTCAGGCTTGAAAGTGTGCCAAGGACAAAAATTGATTGCAGGAAACATTTCTGCCCCGGTGCGGTGTGAGTTGTTTTTTTTTTTCCTTTCCCTTCTTGTTAAAGACTTGAATCGATTGTGTGCCGGTGGTGGGGCTGGGGTCCTGTTGCTCTCCCATCCCAGCGTTGGTGGCAGGGCCTGTGAAGCCAGCTGTAATAACCGGAGGGCTGCTGAGTGCTCCTTCAGCCGGAGGAAGCGGCGTGGTGCCAGCCTGGGCTGGTTTCTGTGATTACGTCCCTGCGGGTGTGTCGGTTAAAACCCCGCACGGGAGCGGCGCGGCACAGGCAAATGCGAGCGGAGCTGAGCCGGAGCGGTCGTGGCGTCAGCTGAGAAGAGATGGCCTCGGTGTGTTCCCCTGCGGCCTCCACGCAGCCCGCCTTGCCCTCCGGACCCACCATCTTCAAAACCATCCCCTATGCGTTCATGCTACCAGAGATAGTGAGTATGCTGAGCTTTGCTGCGTTACAGCACCCCACTAATGGCTTTAGTGAATCTGAAAATCTGGGAGGAGGCTCCAAAACAATCCTGAAGACAGCATTAATGGGAAACAACGTCTTTCTTTTAGCCTGTACTGAATGCACAAAGGTGGTCTTCGCGATGGGTTTTTTTGGAACAGCTTGAGGACAGGATACCATCCAGCTCCATCTCAGAGCCTCTGTGAGGTCGCGGGCTGCCACGGGGCTGGGAGAGGCTGAAGAGCGTCTCCAGGGCAGAAGCAGCTCTAGTTATCGCATAGAAATTGCTTGAAAATCAAGGGACTTCCATTCTCTGTGTTAAGTCTTTCCAAGGGCTTGAAGGCAGTTGAGTGTCTCGGGTGACACTCCAGGAATCTTTCAATTGCTTCTGGGTCCAGAGGGTATCTGGTAGAACTGGCTGAGATAACCGCTAGTGTACTTTGATACGTGACACAGCGCCGGTGACCCACACCACCCACGGTCCACAGGCGCAATCGCTGTGGCTGAGCTTTGCCGTGAGCTGCCTGTGCCAGTGGGCTCAGCTCCCCGCTGCAAATCTGGGGGAGTTCCATCCACCGGAGCTGGAACGGCACAGGACAGCATGAGCTTATCCAGACAAACCCGCGTGCTGTTTGTGCACAGTAAATATTTTAGGTGGATCCAGAGCGAGCGACTCACTCCAGGCTGGTACGTGGAGACAGGAGGAGACTTCCTCATGCCACAATTTGAAGCCCAGGAGGTTAACAAGGGGGCAGGGCTGGGCACCCATTCGCCTTTCTCAGATAAAAGCATATTTTCTGGCTTCTCTGCCAAAGCCCTCGGGGCAAGGCGTTTCCTTGCTTTGAACATGGCAGCAAACCTTTCCCTTTTGTAAGAAACTTCTTGAAGTATTTCCCAAGAGCATTCAGGGAAACTTGTGCCAGTTTACGGTGCTGCTGTTGTGCCGGAATGCTCCGGGAAGCTGGTCTGCAGCTGCCTGAAGACGCAGGGCTTCCCACAGCTGCTGGGGCCAGCCTGGGAGGGAGGCGAGGAGCGACTCGGGGAGGATAAGGGGCTTTTCCCCATCCCGTGCTCATCAGAGGCGCCTGTATTTGTCCCCGGCAGTTCTGCGGGACCTGGGTGTGGATCCTCGTCGCTGCTACCTCCGTCTCCTTCCCACTGCTGCAGGGATGGGTGATGTACGTGTCCCTCAGCTCCTGCCTCATCTCCCTGCTGCTCCTCTTAAGCTACCTCTTCGGCTTTCACAGAAACAGCGAGAACTGGAAAGTGATGGTAAGGAGGGGCTGGGACGCTGGCAGATGCTGGCAGCAGAAGTGTGGGCGCAAGACCACTGTGGCTGGTGATGGGTTAGCTGTCCAGCAGCTGGGACTTCTGCAAACAACGGGCCCTTTCCTCCTTTTGCCTTGACTGTAAGTGCCGGGGGGGAGCTGTGCTACACTGTGGGTGCTGTGAGGGCACAGGGGAGGGTTCGGCACAGTACGAGGGTTTGGTCACAGCCCCTATCTGGGCACGTGTGTCCTGTTCGAGCAGTCGCACGTGAAGAGGATGGACCTCATCCTTGGGGCGAATCAAGAGGACGACAGTCCCGGGCAGGCTTTGATCCTCGCTGCTCCCTTGTTCTGTAGGACAGTTTGTACCACGGCACCACGGCCATTCTGTACATGAGTGCTGCTGTCTTGCAAGCCAACGCAACCATCCGCTCTGAGCTGGGCCCCAACTCGCCGCTTTACTACCACCTCAACAGCGCCGCATCGGTGAGTTGGTCCAGAAAACCCCAGGCAGGCCAAAGTTCTCGTGATTCCCCTCAGGGAGATGTGCGAGCGAGTATTAAAGCAGGAGCAGGGCCATCCCAAGCCCAGCAGTGTCACACTGGTCAGAGCTTCACCTCCTTGTCCCTGTTGTGTCGCGCAGCCAGCGCCGGCTTCTCAGGGTCCAGCAGCTCGCAGCCAGCCTTGCGTGGCTGCCCCCTGGGAAACGCAGAGGGCTTTGCCTCTTCGTTGAGGCTGGAGAGAGCTCTAGGCTGGGAGATTCCCCCAGGTCAAGAGCACCGAGAGGAGATAGGGTTAGACTCTCCCAGTTGATTTCAGCTTTTGCTCTTCTTCCTGTCGTGCAGTTCTTCGCCTTCATCACGGCCTTCCTGTACATCCTCCACGCCTTCAGCATCTACTACCAGTGAGACCGACAGTGCCCGCTTCGCCTCTGCAGGACGAGGGCTTTCCCAGCGTGAGGGATGCAGCTATCTTCCACCAAGATGCCCCTGCCCCGGCCCTGTCACTCACCCCGTGGGGACGGTGGTTGCTTTTTCACTTCATTGAAGGAGGGATTTTTGTACCGCGGTGTCGTGTCGCTGTGCTTGTGAGGACATTTCATGCCTTGCCCATGGGCTACGCGAGGAGAGGGACTGGGTGCGCGCTCCCAGCCAGCCTCCCACTCTGACATTTTGCCAAATATAGACAACCAAGGAAAGGGAAAAAAAAAGAAAAGAAAATCACTGTTCCTTCAGCAAACAATTTCCTTTCTTATATTAATATCCTATTTCTGGTTCAGCTAGATCACTCCTCAAAACATAAATCTGTAAGAATAATACAATATTGTGTTCCCTGACTTTCAGATAATTTCATTTGGTATATGCACTACTTAGAATAAATCATCTGCTAACAGTGTCGGACCAAATAGATTTTGACCACTATATAAGCTGTGTTCATCGAACAAGCTAATTTTACTCCATGAGAGTTAAAAATTTCCTTTCAAAAAAACAAGAAAAATGTTCACAGAAAGTTACAACACACTTTTTAGACAAGTAAATCGTAGAACTTCTGAAAAACTTCTAGATGCAGTATAAAACTATAGCATGAAAAAACTTACTACTACAATTATTTACAAGAATTCTTCTCCAGTGTCTGCTAATTGCCATCACAAAACCTGTAGCCACAGATTTTAGTCACGGCCAGCGCCATCACCTAGCACTGGCGTTACAGGCGTCCCTCCTGTCTGCATCTTCAGCGCTGCGGTGACTGGTAGAAGGAGCTCCCTCCTCTCTCTGCCCCAGATAATTCTCTGCTTCTGGGATAGCATTCACTCGCAGGACATCCAAGTAGAGAAGGTAGTCCTGGAGACAAGCCGGCAATGGCAATTCCCGGATAAACCGGTCTGATCGCAGGCGTTCACTCGTTAAAATGGACCGGATCTCAAGACGACAAAGATGAGACAAGGAAGGAATGAAAGCTGAAAAATTAAAAACCAAGTCAAACACTGAACAGGGCACCATGGGATTACATCGCTTGCCTATGGGTACCTGGTTTAGCTGGATCCCATCTGAACCCCCCAGTCTCCAGCAGATAACGAGGCAGAGCCCTTTATAGTGAAGGGCTGTTGCCTGCTAGAATCAGTGTTTTCAGAATTTCCTTATAGGAGCTAAAAAGTTACTTTAAACTTCTAGAAAGTGTCAAAGAATCATTTTATTCTTAATCAGAAAGTTTCATCTGACCAGCCTAGAACAGCGTACCTGCTTGGGGAGAGAGAGGCTTGTGCCACCTTACCATGAAAAATTAAGCCTAGAAGTAAATCCAGCAACAAAACAACACAAGAGAAAACACTTTTAGGGTAGGTATTGAGTGATAGCACGACTGAGCTGGCATACGATGCCAAATGTTCTAACGTGCTGCTAAGTAACTTGACTTAGGACAAGCGCTGTGCCAAAAGATACACAAACCTGTCTGTAAATGTGCATTAGCTCAAATGCAAACTTTCACATTATGGATCGACTTATCCCGACACAGAACTCTAGTGCCTCCAAACTCTCCTAGAGTGGCTTCTCCATTTGTTTTATTCACAAGCAATCTGTAATACTAACTGCAGTTAAGTTCTGTGTTTCAGTATAGAAGGGTAAGTACGGCAGGTGTGTAACTCCACGGGACCATGCGTTTTGCAAGCCTTCAGCTGGAAGTGTGAACACCAGTTCTCCAACTTTTCCGCACGAGCCTTCAGTTTTAATTTCCTATGCTCGCTCGCATAACCAGCCTATCTCAGTTCCAGTGCTTGCTGTTTCTCAAGCAGGGCAGCCTGCCCCCCAGCACAGCAGCTGGCCTGCTTGCCCTGACCGCCCTTGGCTGAAAGAATGAAAAAGCGAAAACTTCCAAACTTCCCGATCCTGCTTTTTCCTCTCTCTCTTCGGCTTCTGTTACTGGATACTATTACAACACAAATATATTTACCAGTAGCAAAGGAAACAAAGAAAGATCTTCATCTAAATTTCCCCAAATAAAACTTTTTTTTCAACTCCAAAAAGATATCCTAATTAGCCTCAAATATTCCAAAAGAAGTGTTATTTAATAACATTATCACTTAGACGTTTTAAAAATTATTACAGATCTTTTTAAGGAGAACTCTGCTTTGAAATGAGTCACTAACAAGGACACCCGAGTGCAATTTTTCAGTATCTTAATGCATAGGTCGCAGTGCGTGACCTGTGTGTTAAAGCTGCTTTTCTGAAGCGTGAATGCAATGAGGGCTAGTGTTTTCCTGGACAAACAATTACCGAATCTTTTTGGCTGACCACGTTTTGATTACAGGAGTGGCAATGAATAGGTAGATTTGTAGGTATTTAATACGGTGATTTATGTGGTTTGTACTTTAATGACTGTCAAATGCTTACACAACAGGATAGACACTTCATTGGAATATTGTCTAGAAAATGTGACCAAGTAATATGAATCGCGTTCCCTTAAATCTTCCAAGAGGCTGAACAAATCATTTCAGGAAGGCACAGTACGACTGACAGTCACTACCCGTATTTTATAGTGCATGCTATAAATACCCATATTTTATAGCGCATCCATCTTGACGTGGACAAGACAGCCCACGCTGAGAACACCTACTCGAAACAGGCTAACTCCAAACTGAACAACGTAAGGACTAAAATTCACTCGCGTACGTTTTGCTTGTTTGTTTGTTTAGGGTAACTGCTGTTGTCCAGGATCTGGACAAGCAATGTCTATTGACTATCGAACTCCTTTGCCATCGTGCGTTAGCACACAGAGCTGTTTCCCACTTTCAGCCTGGAAGCTGACGTACACAGGGACTTTTTTTCCCCTAACTGTATTGCCTACCAAAATGGCTCTTGGGAATCCAAGCAAACTTCTCTTTGTAGTCCAACAGGTCTTGCTCTACAGCTGGAGGAAGTCTCTTCCAGTTCGTGAACTCCAGGATGAAATTAAGGGCATTCTCGCTTACAGAGAAAATCCTGCGTAACAAAGACTCCCATAAAATACCATTTTACACAATAGCATAAATAGGACAAAGGAAACAACACACAGAAAGCTTCACCATTTTCTAACAAATCCTTACCAGCCCTACAATCCTAAGCCCAGAAACAGAAAGCCATTAAAGAAAAATCCAAAGCAACTTTGACAGCACAGGCCTTTACTAATGTGATTTTATCTTCCTCCATTTCTTTTTAAACATAAGTTAGACCGTAAGAGAAAAGTATCTGCTCTGAAATTTAAATGCTTCGGTAATAGGCAGCACTCTCCTCTGCACTAATTTCTTGTTCCATTTCCACCTAAATTTTAACAAGGGGGTCAAGACACCAGAGCGTTATAAGCATTATCATCACTTTTGGGGAAAAAACACACATACATTCAGCTACTTACTTATTAAAACAAAACAAAAACCCTCAAAATTTCCAAGTGTTTCAAACTCTCCTTCTACCAGAGATCACATTTATACGTACTCGGAAATCAGCCCGATCTACATTTCAAATCTTTAGCCTGTGTGAAGAACTTTTAACAATAGCTTAATTGGGTAAAGCGTATAAGGAGGTTTAAGTAACAGCAGGTAAACCTACTGTTTTAGCATTACACACGATGAAGAGCCATGCCATTTCACAGAACAGCTTCTTGGCTAGATGTGTACAGCCCTGAATTTTCATCTGAATGGAAACCTAAATGCTCTAAACACACAAAAATACCAGACTAAAAATTTTTAAAACACTTGCTTTTTACAAGAGATTCATGTCAAAACTATTTTATGCCCTTTCTAGCTTTTATTACTTCGTTTTTCACGTTTGACCGAACTTTCATACATTCCCTGAAAACCATACAGGAGAGAGATCTGATGGCCTAGCTTTAAGAGAACGGTGATTTTACTTCCCCCCAAGTAATTAAAACTGTCAGTGCTCCAGACTGACCAGTTTATGATTGATTATACAGTTGTTCTACACGAGGAGCCAGAGACAGTTAATGAACCACACACAAAAACGTCATTTGCTGTCTATATCCTCCTGTTGTCTTCCAGGACGGAATAGTTAACATTGAAGTTAAACTTACAAAAACATTAGTTTTGTAGATTATGATCTAATAGGTGTTATTTTAAAAAGGGGGCATTTAAACAAAGGAAGTAATTGGTATAAAAATACTTGTGGATTATGTAACAAAATATCAAAAAGCATCACATATGATATACGTGGACAGTGAGGTTTGTTCACTCACTGAATTGCAATCTTGTAGTGTGTTTACTTTCCCAATCACTTTGTCTTCTACAAACGAATATGATCTACATAAGCACAGATATACCATGCTTTATATATGCTCCTTTACTGTTCAGAAAGCCGTGGATGCTAATGATTAACAGAATCTCATTAAGTCATAAATGAATGCATTTAAAACTAACAATGACATCTTAAGAGTACCTGAAATATAAATCAATATTTATGTAAACCTTAGAATCCTGCTCATTTCATACAATTAAGTAATGCACGTAACGAGTTCGTACGTCTCACATCATGTTCTTCACAGCTGAGACATACGGTAGTAAAGTCTAAGTGTCATCGTCACGGACGAGTCAAAAAACCAGGAGAGAATACAAATACTTCATAATTTTAAATGTAAGTTTAATTCTGAATGCCTCCTTAAATATAAAACATCACCAAGCAGTTATTAAGTATGTGGAAGAATGAAATAAAAAACCCCAAACAAAACAAAAAAACAGACCGGGATTTTTGCCACACTATTTTGTTTAACACAATCTCTAACGGCATCCGTTTCCTCTCCTCCTAGCCTTGGCCCAGCTTCACCTTGCTTTGTTTCCCGTCCCTCCCGACCTCCTTCTTGGTAGCTGAAATTTTTCTGACCGTTACCGTGTTATACACGCACACATAATTTGCAATTACATTTGGGGGCTAATAAGAGATGTTCGATATGATAATTTCTCCGGGGTAGTGACAGAGCAATCTCCATTCTGGCTTTCTTCCTAAAAGAAATTTGTTTTACTCAATCCAGCCACCACCTGTCAACGTTTTATTTCAGGCTTTCTGTAACCCTCACCACTCCTATCACGGCAACCGTCAAGCACTATCCTCCGAAAGCACACATTAAATAACACGGGCAACAGCTTTGCAGATTAGCATACGATATTTAAGTAAACAGGGTAACATTATCTGCTTACCAGAATCTGCGCATTAAATTCACCGGATTAAAACCGGCCAAGAGCAAGTAAGGCAGCCATTCCTTGTACTCCTCGCATGCTTTGGTTGTGTAACTTATGAACTCTGACAACTGGTCCCCAGAAGGCAGCAAACAGCCCAGCTTCAAGAAGCGTTGAAACAAAGTAAACTTTTCATGGAACAGGCAATATCCCAAATTAATCCCAAGTAAGGTGATCCCGTATTTCAGGAAAACATCAATGAAATGAAAAAACCTATGAACAGCACACAAGGAACAGGACATCCTGTTAGTTTTTCCGCAGAAAGCATCTCCCGTTTCACTTCTTAACTCCGAGAAAGCAAATTTCTCTTACCAAAAATCCCCTCAAACCAAAGGCAAACCCAGCATGCCATTCTGACTGCAGTTCTTTCTGGAAACCATCCGTTCGCAATGCGGAACTAGCTCAGCAGACTCCAGTCCTCACACTTAACACGTTTGTTCTTCTTGTCCTGAAAAACCCAGGGTTCCAACCAGCTTCCAGCCCCTCAAAGCAAGCCTTTTGATCCCAAACGCAAACTGCCCAAAGTCATCACTCACTGCTGTCCGTAACCCAGAGGTATCAGCACACTGCTCGCCGTAAGTGGAATGCACCGTGCCCGCTTGATTAGGTTTCACCTTAAAAATATGTCGTATGCACTAGATGGACAAGTATGTGAAAATGTCAAATGACTGCCCCAGAGCTCGGCGACCAGCCTAACGTTCAAACTGGTTAAGGGTTTCATTTACATCCGGTTGTATCTGCAGGAAGCCCTGCGACCCACTTTAACTATTGTCCACATTTTAAAATGTTTTCACTGGAATAATTTTATCGTTATCAATTATAATATGGTAATGTGACAATGAATGAGATTATGACTGGTAATTCGCGTGTTGCTTTTTAGTTAGTAATTAGATTGTACATTACTTCATAGAAGTGTTTTTGAAGTGGTGACGTATGTTACCTGCCTCATTTACAGCACATTTTAGTAATTACCTGGTCTGTATCCCTTCCCAAATTATTTATTAAATACTAAAAATAGGACAGAAAGGGAAAAGTTATGTCCAAGGATTTTTAAAGAAAGACTTCCTAGCAGTCTGCGATGAAAATCAGGAATAGCAAACCCTAGGCGCTGCTCCACTGTACCGTGATGCGTGGTTTCATCAGCACCGTTTCGGATCTGGGTGAGTTCCTGTCTCAAGCAATTCAAAATCACCTGCAGCCTGATCCGAGACACCAGAGGCTGTAACAGGCACAGTCACTGGGATGTACTTTCACTATTAAAAAAACGTAAGTCTGTCCTCGATTTCCCTGCGTGAAAGGAGCCCTTTTAGTTCCAGTAGGATAAACTCAATCACGGAAGTATTTTCGCCTCGGGAACATTACGAATGACTGGCAAGTTATTTATTACAATTATGGCATTGTAGACTGATGGCATATATTTGGGAAAGTTTTAAAAAAATTTTCCTAGACTAATGCGTCATCATCTTAATTGACAGCATGCAACTAATACAGACCTTACAAACACAAATACGCAAACACATTCAGCAAAGAATATCCCAGCAAAGGCAATTCTTTCAGCAACTTTATCCAGGGAAGAAAAAAAATTAATAATTACATCACCTCAAGACCATCGTTTTTAATTATAACAAGCTTTCTCGTAAAAAAATCATTTCTCATACGGTCTCTGCCCATCTGTGTTAGAAGCCTCAATTGTTTATAGGATTCAGAGCACCAAGGCACATCCTCTCACTGTTGGTATTTTGGCTAAAAATGTTTGCAGGTGACAAACGTCTGGCATCTAAGAACTGTTAAAATATGTCGTTTTTTGATTTTTCTTCCTTAAATAAAAGGAATCAGAGCAGGGCCCGCATGGAAGACAAGAGGCAGGAATGAGAAACTGAATTCATGTTTCCCACATGTAAGCCAGCCCCAAAAGCTACGTTTTTTGCACCTGCTGGATAAGCTGCTTTTTAATGGGGATGAACTAAATTCACTACTACCAAAACCTCACTAATTTAAATGGCAGCACATAAGCAATAAAGTTTGCTCCATGTACACGAAATATTCTGTTAGAATCCGAGTTTTGAGAAGATTTAAAAGCCTTTATTGAAGATATTTTCCTTAATGCAGCACTCTAGCCACATAGCATTACTTCACATTAATCTTCCCGAGGAGGATCACTCACAAAGGGTGAACTAACTAGAACTCTGGCAAAATTTTAAATGATAGACAGCAATGAGCTGAAGAAAAAAAAGTTTGCAAATGTGTTCTTTACCACATGAAATTTCTCTGTTGTTCTAACGCATAAAGCAGTATCAGGTAACCACTCTCAAGCCTCAATTGAAATGTAACCCGCAATGACGTTACAGCTCTAGACAAAACTCAGAACTACCAAGAGGTGACTGAGATTTGGTTCTCTGTCTTGAGTTGAGCTGTACCAGTATTCAATGCCTTGAATGTTATTTTATATATTGAATTAATCTCGGAGGAGCACGAGGCGAGCTTGGGGACAGCGACATCTACATCTTTACAGTAACAGCCCACTCCTCCATGAATTAATTTCCCACAGAAAAAGGAAGAAGAAACTTCCGTAGTGAAGAAAAAAATAAATCAACAACAAGGACATGAAGAGCACCTCAGTGACATACCACACACACACACTCGGGCGTAAGGCTTTTATACCTCGTTATTTTTCCTCCAACATCATAGCCTTTGCGTTACAAAGTAAGCACTGTTTTATTTCCTGTTGAACTCCAGGGGTGCGCCTCACTTGCCAGGCATAAAAACAAACGTGTTGTGATCTAAAAGAATGTATCGCTCAGCTTCCCAGTCCTCCTTACAGCCACAGCGTTGAGCCGATTAATTCTGCTTGCCTTATGCACGAGACTGGCATACACAAAAGGAAAACACTGTTTTCCAATAGCTCATCCTTACTGCAAAGGATCTGGCTACTTAAGAGTCCTTTTGATCCAGTTACAGCATCGAGTCACGTTCCCAGAAGACAGAGACGTGTTGATAAGGCTTTCTGAAAACATGGAAACTGCAATTATGTTCTGCAAGACTCTTCTTCAAAGAGCCAAGCTTCTCCTCGGAGATTTCAGGGAAGTTCTCTGGCTCAGGCGTGCAATCCAAACCTCACACACCATTTGGATACTTGCAATTTAACTCCAGCAGCTCAAAAATTGAGGAAGGAGGGCAGGAAAACGGCACGTTTAAATAAAGGCCAACATAATTACGAATAGTTTCAAAACAGAAGAGGTATACTTACTCTTTTTGGAAGACCATACACATGGGTGATCGGCAGTCGAAGTTAAGGCACTCTTGAGCATCTGGACTGTACCCCTCTTCAAGTAGCATTTCCAAACATTCTTTATTACCACCGTATACTGCTGAATACACAGGGCTCACTTTCCCTTTGCCTTTGTCACAAATCCGATCAGTAACCGGTATTAGCAACTCCAATATCCTGCAAATATTTAAAAACATTCTTTATTTTGTGATCTTATGCAGCAAGTAATTTTAAATGTGTGGTCATTTTTCTTACGGCCATTACAAATTAAAAAAATCCTACCTGTTTTTTCACTACCGAGTTTGCATAAAGGAACAACCTTTATCATTCCATACATAGACCCGTAACAAACATTGTGCTTTGGCGTGGATTTAGGCTTGCAATAAATATTTTAATCCAAAGCAGTCACAGATGTTTCCTATTATCCAATAATCCTTTTTACAGCAGTAGAGTACCCCTGGACATTAAATCCAGACTTCTGTGAAGTCTGGAAGCAAACTGAAAATGTGAGTCGCAAATAAAATGGGTGTTTACTTCTGTTCAGCAACGCTCCCTGAGATACTGAAACAGAAAAATCACCCTGTTTCATAGCTCGCACCTCCGGTTCACAGCCTCTCCACCTAACAAGGATTAGTGACAAACATCAGTTCCTTTGCTACTGGAACTTCCTGGTCCTGCTCAGAGATCGCCAGTCACGTATTGCTGCAAAACCTACGAAGGCAGCGTTTGATTTAAAGACATTTCTAGTACTGACAACTTTGCTAACCCATGTTCTGTTTCCAAGAAAATGAACAAAACCCAGCTTCCTCAGTATCTACTACAGCCTGTGCTCCTCATCAGTTTGAGAAGAGGCACCAGTTTGATGCACAAACTTTAATGACAAACTCGGCTGACGACCTTTTGCTAGGGGTTAAGGTCAAGCGCCTACTAATAATTTTGCCGTTAGTATCATCATTAACAGATCTGATTTTAAGTGCTGTCACGCATGTGCAAATCATGGGGTTCCTGAGAGATGCTTCTCCGCAGTGGCCTGCTACACTGAGAACTTCCTTCCACTCAGCTTTCTGCTGTGAAAGCACCGTGTATCGCTAGGACTGGGCAAAGCTACAAATGCATTTCTGGAAGGACTAAAGGAACTGGCTCGTGGCTTTGATTTTCTGGCCGGTTCAGCTAATTCATTCTTTGCATATGATTACTTCTGCTGCTTGATGGTCAGGACTATAATCTAATTAAGAGCTGTTCAAGTCACGTATAAAGCATATGCTATTGTTATTTGTATTTTTAAAAGCAAAAGCAATATGGCTATTGAGTGAATTGGTACCTGACTCAGCACTGTGGAAACCCTCTAAATGCATCAGGATATGGAGCAGACTCAGGTTAGATGCTGAATCAAAACTGGTTGGTCACTTTACTGGGACTGCTGAGAGACGTTTAAAATATGAAAATAATTAGAAATTCTAAACTACAAACCAGCTTGAGAACTCGTTCTTCTTCCTTACAGACCTGGACTTCCTTTTTGTCAACGAGGTTTTTTTATTACCAGAATCTTTTGTCTGAATGTCTTTTTAATCACCTACTTTTTATGGCCCATCTCAGCCGCCGCGTGAATGGGTAACTGCCAGTTATCCTCGTTGCAGTAGAGATTTGGATCTGCCCCTTTTGATAACAGCAGTTCCACACATTCGGCGTGGCCCTCCTGCGCAGCAATCAGCAGGGGAGTGGCTCTGTCCTTGGCTTGACAGTTTACGGCTGCACCTGACCAAAAAAGCCAGTAATTTACATCACCACTACACCACACAAAATAAACAACAAATTAAGATTAAACAGTAATTGGTTTTCACAGAGTGACCTTGCAACTCAACAGACTTCGCACAGCAATAAGGGAACACTCGCTAGCTCGTTGCTAACTTTTCAGTCAGTCAGTGCTTCAACATTAGGTCTGTCAAAGATCAGCACAACACAAGATAAAACGTGCTGGAGGAAAGGCAATGGGCTAGGCATTCTTTTGATCGCAATTATTTGTCAGGATTCTCCCCGTGTTTGGTAGATCAGTTAGTACTATTTATCTGGTCATTTTCATCATGGCTCCCTCAGGCTTAGGAGTTATGGCAATTAATTTTGGTTCTAAGGACATGTGCACTTAGACACGTGGAACTTGTTCATTACGTGAATGAAACTGTTGCTGTCACTCTATGACCAGAGAGAGACACCTTCACTCACTGAACAATATCCTATTACAAGAGCAACGTCATCAGGATCAGACCACTAACGTATTGCCATTGAGTGTTTCTAGAAGACCCCGACAAACGTTAAGCTTTCCACTAATCTTTTTTGATTTATTATTTCCTACCATCACTTGCTGAAAGCTACATTAAATTACTGACACAAGATTCAAGCTGCTAAGATGGTTTCGCACATCCACCTGCAACTAAAATTACATTTGAAAACCTAAAATTTGAAGTTACAAAGTGCAAAAGTAGAACTAAAATGGTATCTGGTGACAGGCTGATGCAAGTTTAAAAACAATGAAGACAAATGAATGATCACTATTACCATGGGATACAAGCAGTCTTAAACTCTCCAGCTTGCCATACTGAGCAGCAACAAACAAAGGTGTAATTCCAAAGTCATCCGTACATTCCTTGCTTGCTCCTTTCTCCAGGAGAATTTGCATTATCTCAGTGCATCCCTGAAATAACAGTTTTTATTCTTATTAAAAAAAAAAATATTTGGGGAACTGACATAACCCATTTTTTCCCACACATTCCAAACAGAAATAAGGAAAAAAAGCAATATAGTCAGTATTCTAAATATGCACCGAAAAATTAATGGCAGAAAAAATTAGACCAGTTTAATTTAATTTTTCACGTTTGCTCATTTACTAATACACACAACTGGGAATTCAATTAGTTTATTAGAACCACTGAGCCAACATATTTCTATTCTGTAAATCGGTCACACATCTCACGGCTGATGAGACACTAAGCAGAACTCTTTCTCAAACAAATCGCGTAAGAGATTCACTTCCCAAATACAATGCCTGAGCGTGTAAGTATACGCAATATTTATAATACTTAAATAATTATTGCTTCCCAACATCAACATCTCGTGTAGTTTCAGACACACGCTTCAGTGCGTTGCAAGCCCTTCAGCATTTAGACAAGCCTACGACTGCTAGGGTAGGTTAGGAACAATTACCCAATAAAAAGGCAAAGAACTAGATAAATTATCACTCAGAACACAGCAGTGAGATGGAAATTGTATGATACACTTACAGGTTACCTGAAAAGAAGCTTGGTGCAAAGAATTCCATCCAGACCAAGAATGAGGTCCTTTAACACTTGCTCCGTGTTGGAGCAGAAACTTTACAATGTCTGCGTGTCCNTGCGTTGCAAGCCCTTCAGCATTTAGACAAGCCTATGACTGCTAGGGTAGGTTAGGAACAATTACCCAATAAAAAGGCAAAGAACTAGATAAATTATCACTCAGAACACAGCAGTGAGATGGAAATTGTATGATACACTTACAGGTTACCTGAAAAGAAGCTTGGTGCAAAGAATTCCATCCAGACCAAGAATGAGGTCCTTTAACACTTGCTCCGTGTTGGAGCAGAAACTTTACAATGTCTGCGTGTCCATTTTCAACAGCTTCGAGTAGAACGGTTAAAAAAAAAAGAAGAAAAACCCCAATTCTTATTAAACGGATTTAAAGAACATATGAAAGATTCAAACAGTCTCACCACTGACTTCCTGACACAATAATCATAGTACTTTTAAACTTGCCTTATATATGCTTACTTGCCTTTTACGTTCACACCCCCAAAACATCAAGTTGGACAACGGAAATTTATCCGCAAAAATTTTAGTTAAAATTCCACCTACACTGTGCTAACACAGATAACAAAAGCAAGTTTCTCTCCTCCCTCTTCCCATGGAACGTGAGGACAATCCCGCAGCAGGCACCTAACTGCATGAATGTCGCAACGGCCTCCCGAACTTGTGAAGCCCTGCGGCTATCTTACAGCAACCTCCCTCGAAGTTAAATGTCTTAAAAAAATTTAAACACCTATATAAAATTAAGTTATAATGCGTACATTTAATTTATGCTAATGCATTCAGTGACCAAGTCTCCTTTAGCATCCTGACTCATCGTCAGGTTTCTGCACCGACAGTTCTACCAAGGCACATTTCCCGCGAAACTGTAAAAACTTGATATGATGCCAACTATGTCGCTACCGATTGAATAACTTTTAAGAGTATTAGCGCACGAGCTGGCCGAAGGAGTGCCTCTGGCTTGCAGTACTCAACATCCAACACAGAGCTGTGCCATAGCCACATTACATAGTCTGGACTAACCTGATCAGAAGCTTTTTCCCTTTTAAAAATCTCTTGGATACTGTCAGTTACCAACAGTTTTAAGCAAATAAGCTATTTAGTAGTTTAAAAATAAAACGTGAGTAGACTCCTAAACAAAGGAAATGTGGTGGCCGTGATGTTTGCCTGGATGCCTAGAGATGCGTAAAACTATAATCGCGTGTAATTAGATGATTTAAACTCCAAGGTTTCACTACAGCAGAAGCTTTAAGTATTTAATTATGTCAAACATAAATAATAGGAAAAATACTAAAATAATGGACCTTAATTGCTAAAATAGGAACTGCAAAAAGAAAAAGAGGTCTTTTCACACAAGTAGGGAGGAACTTAAAAAAAAAAAAAAGACTTGAAACGCCATGATACAGATGCAATCCTATACCTCCCAGACCTTTTCTGTGCTAGAAAGAAACAAAAGGTGATGCAAAAAACCTATCTGGTTTTACAATTTTATTTTAAAACACCGTCTGAAGCAGATTTATCCATAAATTAAAAAAAAAAACCTCTAAACCCACTCCGTCTTGGAGTCTAAAACCTAGTATTTAGGCTACAAAAATATGAAACATGGTAGGCAGTGAGCAAACTCCGGTGAGTTTAAACCCAGTGAATAAGCTCTTCCCCACTCATCAGTTGTTCCCAGATTTCAAGAAAACGCATGTCACCTAGGAACAGTGCGGTGGTTGCTTCGGTGGTAACTTCATTGGGGTCAGCCCCAGCTTCCACAAGAACACGAACACTTTCTAAAGAGCCGTGGCGTGCTGAGAGGTGCAGCGCACACATCCCTTCAAACGTCTTTGAATTTATGTAGTCATCAGATGGAGCTATAAATGAGAATAACAGAGACAAAAATGTGTATTTAGCAATGAATTACAGAACATAGTTATTTCCTTGAAATGACTGAGTTATTTGAGATGCGTGGCATACGGCCTACCCACGAACGTGCTGTTATCAGCTCTTTCAGACAGCAGTGTCAGTTAGTGCTGGCCCTACACACACATCTGCCTCGGACGGAGAAGGCGAAGTTAAATCAAGCGTCATTCACAGACTACAGCATGCCCATTTCTCTGTGCCATAGCTAGGCAGCATTTATGAAACCACACAGAAACTTACAAGACAAGGAAGGATACCCTAGGAGAAATCTCTCTGATGTACATTTCGCACGGCAGAGCAACTCAGCAGAAAACCACGCTGTTTCACATTGGATTTTCCTTACCTGCGCAAACCAGCAGCCTCAGACATTCGCTGGAATCGTGAGCTGCCGCTTCGTGGATCGGCACCCACCCCCTGTTATCTGCGACATCAATGCTGTATCCCTGCTGAATTAGTTTCCTCAGCATTTTAACGTTTCCTTCTCTGGCTGCAAGCCCCACGGCAGAGCATCGATCGGAGTAGGCCTCCGTGAAATCCATCCTCGAGCGCTGCAAACTGTGCGGGGGGAGGAAAGAAGGCAGGGGGAGGGGGAAGGACAAACAAGANGAATTAGTTTCCTCAGCATTTTAACGTTTCCTTCTCTGGCTGCAAGCCCCACGGCAGAGCATCGATCGGAGTAGGCCTCCGTGAAATCCATCCTCGAGCGCTGCAAACTGTGCGGGGGGAGGAAAGAAGGCAGGGGGAGGGGGAAGGACAAACAAGATTCGCCTGTCAGTGCACAATACGTGTACGTGGTTTTCGGGGCGGTTCTCGGCAGAGGTTTTGGTTCGGGCCGGGGCTTAGGGCGACGCTGTTCGTTTGTTTGCGGGGTTGCGGGCGGCCAACCGCTCGGCTGCCGAGGGGCGCCGACGTCTGCTCCCGGGCCCACTGAGGCGGCCCCAAGGGCGAGGCTCCGCGCGGCACACGGGCTCGCACACGGCCGCCGCCAGCCCCGCAGCGAGCC
>VZSC01019460.1:0-22142 GCA_013398225.1 Steatornis caripensis
CTAACTTTCTTATGCACTGGAAATGAAAGAGCGGAGAAGTCGTCACACCCGAAACCCTGCGGTGGGGAGGAGCGGGTCAGACAGGTGACCCAAAACTGACCAAATGCAGTATTCCATCCTATACACATTGTATTCAGTATAAAGCTGAGGGATGATGAGGGTCACTCTCTCTTCTTCTATGGCCAGAATCTGAGGAGGACTCTGTCTAATTCTTCTGCCTTCGATCCTGATTCATGGATTCCTGAATCCAGTTCCTGCTTACTGCTGAGTCCAGTCTGGGACTATCCCAGGGTGTGCCCTGCAGCATGTGGGTGACATATTCATCATCAGTATGGGGGAGCTTGATACTGGTTTTGTACATATTTGTATATTTGTAAATATTTCATTATTATTTTTCCTATTATTATAATACCTTATTATTATAGTTAGAGTAAAGCTGTTTGGACTTTTCCAAGCCATTAGTCTCTTTTCCTTTTCTCTTTCCCCTCCTTTTTGGGGAGGAGAGGCTTAACAAAGAGTGTCGGTCGTCCATTTAATAACCAGCCCAGCTTTAAACCATGACAGAAATGAGATTGTAATTAAAACCAAAGTCATTTACTAAGGAAATAAAGGTCATTGGCTCAGCTTAAAAATGAGAAAAGATAATAGTAAGTGCTTAATGAATAATTGTTAGGAAGAGAAGGCCACAACACTGAAAGGGATCCTTTCAGTCATATAGGCTGGTTGTCACTTTTGTAGATCCAATAGCAATTTTTCTTTCTCAGAAATCAAAATAAAAGTAGTTGTCTCTCTGCTACTAATTCTGGAAGGCTATTTCATAATTCTTATTCTTTAGGTAAATAGAAACTGTCTTCCAAATCAGACCCTATATTACTTCATGTTGTTTTTATGGATATATGGTTGCGTAAGTACTGTCCATTAGCTTAAATAACCCTTTTCCCTTCCAGTGTTCATCTTCCAATATATTCATGAATATAAATCATATTTTGTCTCAGTTCTTTTTGCATAGTCCAATCAAGGTGGAAATTTTTAACTATCTTCTCTTACTTTTGGAAACATACTACCTCAGTAAAACATTTGAAATCAATCCATTTCAATGACAATGCAGAATTGGGAAATGCCTTTTCTCATCCTGCAGTCCCATTCTTCATCTATAGTGTTAGTATTAATGGAGAGTTCGGTTCCAGTGTCATGAAATGCAATCAGGCAGACCTTTGGACTGAGCTCAGCCCTGAACTAACACTCCACTTGCAGCCAGCAGAGAACTTTCAACTTTATTGGGTAGAGGATGGGGTATCACACTATAGTAATGTAGTACTGTCTTTGCTCTTTGCAACAGTTTAAGAAAAAAACCCAAACAAACAGAAAACTAAACAGTCTGCACTCCACTTGACTGAAGAGCTACATCTAATTATTATTTTTCCAAAGAAGTTCAAAGTGCCTGTGAAAGGCCACAAGTAGAGGTAAATTAGTATCTTGATAAACTCTGGAGGAAAACCTTTATTCTATAGGTGTATAGAATAAGTGTATAAAACAGAAAATACTTTCCTTTCACTTAGTTGGCTTCTAATTAGCTAATCCAAGCTTGTGTGTAATTGTCTTAATTTCTAAAATGCTACAGAGCATATTCAGAGCAGAGTTTATATTAATTCTCCCTGCCATTGTATTTCCTCCTTTCTGTTATTAGATTAGGATGCACCCAACAAGTGTACATGGAACCTAATACCAGGATCAAGATCTGACAGAAGTGGTATCTTGAATACTGTAAAATTCAATAGTTTTAGCTGGATTGTTCACTTTTTTCCAAACTGCAAAAACCATTTAACTATACCAACTGTTTGTGAAATACTGTTCTTCCTGTAGAATAGGATGAATTAGCAGGTAGCTATAAAGGTAGCACCCAACATATTTTGTTCCCTTAAGGTGTAATGCAGTGTGGAAATTAAAACTCTGAGTTGAAAACATGCTAGTCTGTACTCAAGGCAGATAATGTGCAGTCTTTAACCAGAAACCAACCACCAGTTACTGATAGAGACAGAACATGCACCCTGGGGACCTGAGTACATCATTTGTTTAGTAATCATATGGCAGTGAGATACATAAGATAAGGCATAGCCTGACTATATAAACAACGTAAAACTATTTGCCCTAGAAATAGCCTATCTCAATGTATTTGTTTATATCATAATAAATCATTATGTGTTAGCTACTTTTTTCAAACCAGTGCTCTAGATTTGAAGCCCACTGAATTCTGCATATAGTGATTAGACAGTATATAAGGAAAGCCCTTTGTCATTATAAAAATTTGAGCCAAAATTCTGCATCAGTATATCTGTCAGGAAGAATGTGATCTGGTATTTGTATGCTTAGATGTTGGGATTTGACTCCAACCAGCAACTAAGCCTCACACAGCTACTTGCTCACTCTTCCACAGTGGGATGGAGGAAACAATCAGAAGGGTAAAAGTGAGAGAACTTGTAGATTGAGATAAAGACAGTTTAATAGGTAAAGCGAAAGCTGTGCTTGCAAGCAAAGGAAAACAAGCAATTAATTCACTACTTCAGGGTCCATCACTTGTAATTGTTACTTGGGAAGACAAACACCATCACTCTGAACATGCCTCCTTTCTCCTTCTTCCATGCAGCTTTATTGCTGAGCAGAAAGTCATGTAGTCTGCGATATGTCTTTGGTCGGTTGGAGTCAGCTGTCCTAGCTGCATCGCCTCCTAGCTCCTTGTGCAACCCCAGCCTCCTCGCTAGTGGAGCAATGCAAGATGCAGGAAGGGCCTTGACATTGTGCAAGTCCTGTTCAGCAACAGATAAAACATTGGTGCATTATCAAGACCATTTTCATCAGAAATCCAAATTACAGCACCATACCAGCTACTATGAAGAAAATTAACTGTATCCCAGGCAAAATCAGTACATTAAGTTAACATTTTGAGAACTGTTGTAAGATTTTAAAAAATAAAATAAACAAAAAAATATCAAAGCAGCTACTATTATTAGCAATAAAAAACCTCTAATGATTGTTTTTCACAAGGGAGGTTTTTGAATTGCTGCTCTAAACACCTCAAGAAGTACTCCATTCCTCCTGTTATAATGAATAAAACGAGTTAAAAAAAAGTGAACGAAAAAGATAATGGCTTCAGCAGGGACCCTTAAAAAACTAAACATCATAAACAAGATTTGCTAATACAATACATTTTCATGGCATCAAAGCAGACAATTAATTACTGCCAAACCAAAGAAATCCCTATGAAGAAATAAAAGCTGAATTGGTTGATTTCCCACATATATGACAGACTATTTTTTTCATTTACTCAGGCACTAAAAAAAAGTTTAGAAAAACACTCGTATGGTAAAGCAAATTAATATTCTGTCTTAATGAGTGGCGAAGAATGAAATGCTACCATTCCTTACCCCTCTATCAAATCTATACTTAGAAAATTTCCCTTTTACTATCACTGTTAATTATTTGCATTGTGGAAGTTGGCAAGAGCTATCAAAAACCAAGTAGTCTAACTTGAATGTCAACTGCACAGAATAATCAGGGTCTGGTGGGAGGTATAGTAAAATATGCCAGACTGTGTCATTATAATGCACTTTTGAAAGAATTATACATATTCATTCTTCTCATTTAGCACCTGAATGACAACAAGCGCCAGAGAACATCAGTACGATACATCAAGCAAGACAGTTGCCATTATGAACAAAACATAAAAGAGTGAGACAGATTTGAAAAATGGAAGGAATGTTCTGTTCATACCTTGCAGGCATTGTTATTCTTTGATACTGAAAAGAAGCTTGCTGGGAGAGGAATATGTCTTGTTGTCAATGTAGGTACCACTTCTGTGACAAGTTGCAAGTATGTATTTTTTAATAAAATTCCCATTAAGTTTTTAAAAGGTATTGTCACTATAAAGAAACTGCTGGTTTGTTCTCAGCTCTTTTATTATCTACCCAGGTGTGGGGTTTTTTCCGTAAAATGAAGGGCTATATTCATCACTAATGAACTCCAAAAATACAGCTTTCTGTTGTAACAATGAAAGATGAAATTATACCATGGCATTACTTAGTGACAAAAACATCAAATTCCCTTCCCACATTTCTATAATGTGTTTTTCTATTTCAAAAAGCTACTGTATGTCCTTAAAACAAATAACTAAAAGGTACTTTCTGAACTCTGATCTTCCCCCTTCTTCTCCAATGTTTCACAATGCAATATTGACAGGATGCTGTTTCCTGTCTTTCAAGCCATAGTCATTCTCTGATGAATTATATCCAAAGAGATTAATTCTGGTGGTTTCTGTGGTGGTTTTGAAATACTATGGGTATATCTAGAACTATCTACACAATTTGATTGAACATGGAAGTATGTATAATTACCATTTGAATTGTGAATTATTATCAGTAGTTGCTGAAGCTTATTTTAATATTTTTTGCTTTCCGGTATTAAAATTAAATTGGCATGTGTTTATACATAAACCCACTAGTTAGATCTCAATGATGTTACAAGAACTAGCCATGTTATTGACTGGTAATTCTGTGAAAGGAAGACTTTTCATGGTGGTGGACGAGGTATAAAATCTATAATGCCTTTCTATTTGGCATTAAACACTATCAAAAACATCTTTTCAAAATAAAAGGGTGGGATAGGATCCATCCTTCAGCAGCCTTTAAAACATATATAAGGAAGATTTAAACAAATTTCAGAGATAGCTAGAGTTTCACTATCAAAATTAAATTAATGTCTGAAAAGGCATATGAATTTAAAACCTTCCTCTCCATTCTTGACATTATCAGCTAAAATGTCTCCCTTTTGCAAAATTCAGACATTTTTCTATCTTTTTCATTTCATCTAATTTCTTATCTTTTTGAATCATAAATGCAGCTAGGTACAGCTTCCCCTTTATATTTTTGTGCCTTTAACTGTGTATTCTTTAAATTAGTTGCAGACAATCATAATCACCATGAAATAATAATGACTAACAATTGATACGAATTATAGGAGCACTTCGTCTTTACTGTGCAGGAAAAATACATACATTTCTTATTTCCTGCCAGAATATAACTTTTTACTGCAATATGGAGTTACTTTCTTAATCAGTGTATTCAAATCTGATTGCATACTAATTGTATTTGTTCTTTAGGATTAAGTGGCAATTATAAGATCTAGAAACAGCATATTGGTAGAAGAATTTGAATTGTTTTGCCATACCAGAGATGTGCTGAGAATTTTGGCAAGCATATGGAATTTTTGAATGGGTAATGAAAACACTTGGATGGGAGAAATGAAACAAAATACTGTGAGATAAAACAGCCTTCTCAGCTGTATTTCTGGGATGAAGGGGAAAAATCCCCAACCAAGCGGTACTGTGAGTAATTGCATAAAACATAGGATTCTGAAAAGACTGTTAATATTTCAGGACGTTATTTGTGGAAGAAATTTTCAGACACAAAAACTAGTGTAAAATTTACAATAGAATAATTTAGGTTGGAAAAGATCCTTAAGATCATCAAGTCCAACAGTAAACGTAAACTGCCAAATCCACCACTAATACCTGAATAGAAAATAATGGGTATATATTGTGTCCCACTTAGTTGTTGATACGTAATGGTGCACATCAACACATAATGGAAGTCTATTAGAGCTGTGAGTAAAAAAAATCAGTCTCAAAGCTTGATAGCCCAAGATCAGAAACAACCTGAGAAAGAAAATGAGTGTGTCAATGTGATGGACAAAATCAAATTACATAGATTTTCTGAAAGTCAAGAATGTATAAGTAACTGCTGTATTCATTTCTATATTTAATTTATATGTTTACAGCATTTAGAAAATAGAAATATTCCTAATATAGCATATTTTATTCCTTTTTCCTGCCACTGATTTTTCATCACGTTCTCAGTTGATCTTCAGTGTCTATAAAATGCTGTGTCTTTGCTTAACAAATATTTAATTTGTTGGATCAATATTAGTTTGTGCTATCATTTTTTCTTTTTTTGATATCAAATTTTCTTCTTTATTTCAGCACTTTTCAGCTAAAATTACATGAGGTTACTGAAAAGAATAATTCTTCATATGCAGTACTGCAACATAAGGATAAACAAATATTAATTAGAACACAGTCATTTAGATGATCCTTTCATCACTGTTTCAGCATAAATAGTAATGAATTAATCACAAACACTAAAATTCTAAAATAACATGACAGCTGATGTGTTAATGGAATTCTTTGATTCTTCATTTTACATGCACGAATTGCACTTTCTTTTAACTGTGTTTGTGTCCTCTGTGACTTTTTGTTTGGTAGATTGATTTAGTTTGTAAATAAAACCTACATTATTAGAGATAATTTGGAATCATGGCAATTCTACTGGGTACTTCAGCAGACTCGAAGTAAGATCTATGGAATATATTTGAATCTCTGCCTGCCCCATTGATATTTTGTATACATTAAAATGAGGTCAATATATCTCAGCACAGAAACTGTCTGATAGCTTACTCAACTCTAATCTATCACATACACAGTACCTATTCAGTTTAATATTACATTTATTATATTACTTTTTGTGTTGGAATATTTGTGTAAACTTGTCACTGAGAGCACTACACACGTCAGCCAAGTCCTACATCCCTCAATTCAGCCTCTGGATTGGATGTAGATTATAGGATTCATGACTTTACAGTTAAAATTTAGTAACTCTGCACTTCAAGAATGACTGCTGTTATGCATCTTCCATCAGTGAATATTGGCTGTACAGTTTTAAAGGAGAAAATATAGCTACTTATCACAACATTTGGACCTACGAACTGCTGTCATATTTTCTATTACAGTAAGAGTTTCTGGATTAATTAGAAGAACTGGAATTAATTAGGACAGCATATCTTTTTAGTCCTTGTGCTAAAGAACAGGCAAAAGTAAATTACTGCAAAGGGTCCCATTTGGCAAGAAGCACATGAGCAAATATTCTGGATGTAATTTTCCAAGAGCTCAATGATTTATTGTAATAATCCATTACCTGACCTGATGTATTTCTATATAAGTTATCACCTTGGACTGTTATCTCCTTTTAGCGCTGGAGAAGATAGGAAGGCCAAGGGCTCACTAGAAAGAAAATCTGAAGAAAACTCAAACCTTATCTATGGTCTCTTGATCCCCTTCCTGACTATATGGCTACCACAATGGAACTAGTTATCTTGGCATCTTCCCACCCAACTTAGAGATTTATGAACTAAATATCTTTGTACCTAAACCCTTTAAGGACTTTTACCACTAAATGTGCTTGGAGCACATTACTATGGGCAAGGAACAAAATAGCATCGACAACTATTTTCATGCAAAGACATGGCAGACCTCCATTAGAGAACACTGGCAGGTGACAAATATATTCTAAAAGCAATTGCTGACTATAAATTCAATGTAAGAAAGACAAGAGATAATAACGGAACAAAGTAACAAAATAAAATAAAACTGAAATTAGTTTCAGATCATGATTGAAGATGGTAAATTAAACAGTTGCTATGGACCTATGAATGCCATATACTGCATAAATAAGTGTTCTGAATGGCTCTTATTTTTCAAAACTTTTTTTCTGGATTATCCAATTCTGTCACAAAATAATTTATCTTTCTTTGAGCGGATCTATATTTTCTTGATTGAATGTAATTGTGCATGTTGATATGTGAACACTAGTGGAGAACTTACGGTATCTTCTGGAGCTGAAGATTATGTTTAGAAAAAAAAAATATATACTTACATTAGAAAAGGAGTAAATTTCCTTACAAAAGAATGGACAAAAGAACGACTCAGTCAATGTCCTGAATAACTGGAAAAATCAGACATTTATTCCCTTTTTCAGCAGAATGCTTGATCAGAACGCTATTGGAAATATCTACGATAATTTATTTCTGTTTATCATACTAGTTATAATCTCAGCAGTGCAGAAAAGGGAGATTTATTGCATTGAACCGAGAACAAGAGTTTGACACCTACCTGTAAGTTGCTGTCAGGGAGCTATAGCAGCCAAGGAGCATCAATGAAAGTTGTATTTTCAGCATAGGTAGAGTTTATTTTTGATTACTTTGCTGAGAATCAGCTCATACCTTCCCAGCCTGCTACCACATTCTATAATATAAAATTTGACTAACTGACTTTAGTATTTCTCTTTTCATTATTGAACTTGTGTTTGTTTCAGGAGAATAAAGTATCTTACACCAGTCCTGACTAAGCAACAAGATACACCATATTCTGAAATGGAAAATAAAGTAATATAAACGTGTAAATCACCTTGAAAATGAATAATATTGCTGTCAAAGAAATAATTGACATTTAAATAACTTATCTCCTTTTCATCTAGTTTAAAAGTAATTTTTATTCTTTCTTAACTAATCCCCAAATTTTGTGAGCTAGTTTGATCATATTTATGCAGTAATATTGAAAATTTTAGATATGATACGTAATCAATTTTAGTCTCCTCATCTGTGTTTCCAATCTCATTATAGATTGCAATTTTCAGTGCAGATTACATGATGACCCATCAGTGGCTTTGTTGTTTCCAAATTACCGATTTCTCCCCTACTGCCAGATAAGAACAAAGCCTATGCATCAGTCTGACAGCTTGCAAACAGAAAATGGGCTTGTAGGATTGGATTTAAATCCCAGGTGTAGGGGATAATTACCACATCAGTCATGCAGTAACTGAAAAATGGTATTTCAACAAGAAAAATTACATTCCTTTTATAGTGCCAACAGAAATCATTATTTGAGGCTTCATACTGATTCAGTGTATCATTACATGTGCACTGTACTCATTGAATGTAATGTTTGTTACAACCTAAAAATCTTATTGTTTCAGATACTTTTGTGGCTGAGTTACCTCAAATCAAGATTTGTGAAACCTTGACAACACTGAGGTCATTCAAAGGTATAATATCTATTATACAAGTGAAACAACAGCAGAGCCCAAAGCATTCAAAACCTCTTCTGCTTCAGGGGAGAAAAAAGGAGAGTACAGTAGGAAAGCATAAATCCTACTTTGGAAAATCCTTTGAGGTCAGAATCTTTGATGCAGGCCTTTTCATTAAAATAAATAGAATGGTAATAACAGGCTATCATCATTTGTGTGGGCTCCTCTATTCTATATTTTTCAGTAAGTATATTGTTATCAGTTAATTATTTTACAGGCAAAAAAAAGCATGTTAAAAATAAACCATAAACAAATTCATTCTTTAATATCACACTATTCAAGCACAGATTTACTGTATTTTTAATTTTACAGCTTAATTATGGTCAATTCTACTTTATTATTAAACTGACAGTAAAGCAGTAAGTAGATTTAACAGAGTACTGTGTGGGTCCGGAGCATTAGCAAATGGCAATCTGGAGGAAGGAGAGGGAAGATACAGGTTTGTTAGTGATCTCAAATGGGAATACTTTCTATAGTATTCCATATCAACACTGCATGTCTGAGTTGCACCAGATGGACCATGAGTGCTCTGGATTTCACAGGGGTAGCTTTGGGAATACCCAGCTAATTTTTATAAAGGCATATGTCTTCTACAGTGTATTTCTCTAATCTTATGAAGTAGAGGTTTTAAGTGGTGTTCTAAGAACCACTCTTAACTTTAGGAAGCAAGCTGGAATACTTGGATTACTTCAGGAAACATACATGGATGGTTCAGTCAGTGTCAGGACTGGGTAGAAGTCTCATTTTGTTATTTTCTCATTTTCTCAATGAGAAAAAACTTAGAACCATGCCATCCACAGAGATTTTCATCTAGTTAGCCAGGTCTTCATTTGTCTTTGGCACTCTCACAATTATATGTTGGATATACACTTAGCTACTGGAGGAGCTATGAACAAAGACAACTCCTTACAAACCACCAGCTGAATTTTAGATACCACTATTAAATTTGTAGACTGTTAGTCTGGCTCCAACTTCTCTTTGTCTCACACACTGCTCTCTCTCCTCTCCTAGCAGTGTTTCTAGAAATCTGTTTTCTAGGACTAATTACTTCCTCTCACAAGCTCCACCTCCTGCCAGACACAAAATAATTTTGGAATCCAAACTAAATGGGACAGAGAAACTTCTTCATCTCATCCACCTCAAATTCATCTTCGTCATTGATTCCGACTTTTCAAACATATTGGGAATGAGGAGCCCTGGACCTACAAAAGATTCGGGCACTGAATACTTTGACTTGGAATGAGCTCTATGCAAAAAGGTTAGAGTCTCCCCAAGGTACTGGTTGAATGTATTCAGCACTGATATTCTCATAGATGGCCTCTGCTAAACTGTCTCAAAAACCGACTTCTACATAGGTTCAGGAAAAGTACAGAAGTTTGGGAAATAACAGTTGGGAAGGGTTGGGAAGCACTAACAAGTCCGTTAGACCCAGGGAAAATTTAGGATATTTCTTTCCAGTGGATTGTCTTCTTTAGGAGACAGGTACATAACATTTTGCTCAAGGGTCTGTCTTTGTACAAATTTGAACAAACTAAGAAGTTACTTCTATTGTCTCACAACTGAGCATGCTCGTGATGCAGTTTTGTGGGGAGGGGGGAGGACTATGTCAGATACATAGTGGCTGAATCTTTAGAGAGGATATCAAAGACCCCTTGCCATAAGTCTTTGTTGATATTTTCAGCAGGTAATAGTTTGACAGACTGTAAAAGAAGTAAATAAGAGACTCTGTCTCAACTGCAATTAATTTGTTGTTCTGAACGTATAGAACAAGGAATTGCAGGGAACAACACTGACATGTACTGCAACAGGAAGAACATGCGGCAAGTACTATTAATTTGCAGCTTATTGTTTACATTTGTAGCTTGCTTTAATTTGCACTGTCTTCTGAGGAGTACTCTACCAGTTACATCTAAAGAAAATTAGTTACAGTTTGTAATAGTTTGAAAGAGTACTAAAAGATCTGTCAATGGTAGTGCTGTGATCCTGTCAAGAGTAATGAATAGTTACTTGCAGATCAGGTAGTAGTATTAATGCACTGGTATCTGGCCAAGCAAAGTGAATGAGACTAGAAATCAGTATTTTGTTATATTCTGGAAGTACTAACTCCTGTAATGCTGAGGAGAATTGAATTTAACTGCATGAGTGCTATCAGTTCCTTACAGGTCGTAGATAAATTGTGGGGTCAATGTGAAGCAGATGTAGGGTTTATAAAATATGTTGCAATTGTACAGCATTTTGAAGACAAGTATATTCTATGTCTGGCTTTCTTTTTCAGTTTTCATGGATTTTTTTAACCTCAAGAGTCTTAGCACAAATTAGTTATTTTGAGTTCACTTTATTCTACATGAAATTAATTTTAAAAATTTAGCATTAAAAATGACAGTGCTGTTCTTAACCCAATTTTTAGTTAGATGAACCATACAACTAGCTGTGTATCAATCTGCATGTATATGTTCTGTATCATTGGCTAATATGGAGGATAGCAATAACACTATATGATCTGAATATGTCTTGTAAATATTGATGACTTAATTATATCTCTAGCATAAGCATGAGGAAGATTTAAATTTTTATTTCTTCTCAAGATTAGTATTTGTTTTTTCCTTTCATTCTTTTGTTTGTATCCTAAGACCCCAAATTATCAGTCAGCTAACTTGAACACACCAAGTATAACAACAGCAAACAGGTAAATGGGCAAGCAAAACACCAATTTACGCTTGCAAAACAGGTGATTTCACGCACTGACGATACCATGCACATCTTGTTCATGCATATGCATGGCTTCAGCACAATTGCCATTTTAGATATGTGCAATTATTTCGCAGGCACAGTTCAGTAACTGATATTTAGTCATTATGATTTGTGTGCATGTTTAAACCCTGCTGTGTTCATTCAGAACAGAATATAGGTTCATGATCCTGTTGCAGAAGACAGCTATATTATACTAATAATTACTAGTCTGCTAAGAAATACAGCTTCAACAAACCCAAAGCTTCAGAGCATTCCATACTACTCAATCTTCTTTTTCAGTAACATCTCTCCCTTTCCTAGGACCCGCACCTCCCTCTGCTTCATATTTTGGTATTTCTTTTGGTATTTTCAACGAAAATATATGAAACAAAACCACAAGATGTAATAGGGTAACAAATAAAACATTTAAAACACATCAACTTGCCATTTTCACACTATTGTTAATTGTTAATAAGAAGAGCTACAGTCTTTATGTAATTACTGTGGACTCTTAAAACTTAGAGTTATCTTTTTATTATTGCAAATTGAGAAATGCCAAAGAAGAGTCATATCAGATCCATTGCACCAAAAGTTATCATAAATAACTTCTCTTATACAGTGGAATTTACAGTCCTTTTATTCTGACACAGTCTACATAACAGATGAGGACAAGCCAGATGATGTTCATCACGGCAAACAGTATTTTGAGTAAAGGGCTGCCTAACCTTTCTAGTACATGAAAGCAGAGGATGGATGTTTTAAATCTGTCACATCTCTACATCTCACGTACTTAATTCAGACAGTGGCCACTCTCATGCATACATGTTATACTTCAAGGTACATATTCTCTTCCTAACAGAAGGCCAAAGAAAGGAAGACTAGTGGCAGTAGTTTCATATCTATTTTATGTAATATAGATTTGCAAGCTAGCTCAAGATGAAGAAGACATCTAAATCAAGATGAAGGAGATTGAGTTCTGTTCATTCACGTATCACTGCTAGTTAAAACCTTTGAGTTTTTCACAGTCCTCTGACCATCAAACAGTAGACTAACTCGAATTAGAAGACTTAAATTCTCCTCTTGCATTAGATGGCAAAATGAAAGTATCTTTCTTAGTGCTAGAGCCTTAAATGCATCCTCCCCCCTCCTGGGGTTTGGTTGCTCCAGCTGGGGACCAGTTCCGTTACAGGACAGCTGAGGCTAGTTCCCTGCCCTCCAGAGACCCTGAGGAAGAGTAGCAGCTAGCATTGCTGCTGGGAATCCACAAACAGCGCTGACCCGTCTTTCTGTGGGAGTGGCTTTGATAATGGGAGTCTCCCTCTGGGACTTGCCTGAACTACAGTTTTAGCTATGTCACAGCCATGTACCCTGTTGATCCGGACTCTGAACTTCACCCAGATAATGAACTCCCCACCTTGATCTTGGACCTGCCTGTAGACTTGTCCAGCAATCATAGGGTTGTGTCTGACCTTGGATATGGTCTGCAGTACTGGTTCTAGTCTGGACCCCGTGACTTAAGGAGAACACTTGTGCTCAGATAGATCTCATCACTATGGATTTTTCTTGACAATGTGTCTGTCGCAAGCTGCCTCCCAGCCTGCTGGCTGGGGCAATGGGACAGGTCCTGGCTGCCAGGCACCCATGAAGAGTCCACATGGCTTGTGGCACCCAGCCTGCAGGGAGCCACTGGCCAGGTCTGGTTAGTGAAAAACAAAGAAGTAGGAACTCTAATAGGAGTTAAACTCGATAAGAACAACAGCACTCTCCTCAGCTATGAATATTTCTTGTATGTCAGAAAGACGTCTACCATATACACGAAGAATCTGTTCTACATTTTACTATATATAGGTGCACAGAAAAAAAGAATACATTGAAATGTACTTAATAATTGCAGAGGGTATCTGTCTGTCCACAGACTATGAGCCAGTAATGTTCAAATAACACATCTGTTCCTTTAAACATAACGACAAAAACAGCAGCACATTTCTTATTTTAAAGTGAGAAACTGGAAATAAGTCCTCTCCCTCTCTCTCTCCCTCTCTGTCTTCTTCTATTCCCACCAAACTGTATTCCATAACAGCTAACCACATATTTCAGAGTTTCCAAAACCAAAACAATTGCTTCTGGGAAATTACCGAGAATGGAAGCTTTCAGCCTGAAAAATAACTACTTCAGAAAAAAACCCCAAAGCTAATTGAATAGTGTAAATGAATTATTCATCAATTTGCAGAGGAAGAAAAAGGCAAATCTATTGGCTTATCTTGGTTAAATAGCTACAGATATACAAAAAGGGAAAAAGAATATAGTTATTCTATAATTACGATATATATTTTAAAAGGCATAAAATGTTTTCACCATCCCAGAATCATTGTAAGTCAGTAGAATTTCGCACTTCCTTCCTTTCCATGAATGAATCCTGACTAATTGCATTTGAGCTAAAAGAATATAAATTAAAATGCCAAGCAAATAGAGGCCATTTTAAAATTGCGGATGCCGTCTCTGTTTTAAACCTGTATCATGATGCCTAAGAATAATTGCAAATCAGAAAGTAGAATTAGTAGAACATACATTGCTTGAACAATGGCATAGAATCAATGGGTAAAGGAAGAGCAACCAATTTGATCTATCTAGAATTGTGCAAAGCATTTGATACTGTCCTGCACAACATCCTTGTCTCGAAAATGGAGAGACATGGATTTGATGGGTGAATTTCTTAGTGGATAAGGAATAGACAGCATGATCACACTCAAAGAGTTGTGGTCAATGGCTCGATGTCTGAGTGGCAACCAGTGATGAATGGTGTCCTGCAGGGGTCTGCACTCGGACTGATATTGTTTAACAACTTTGTTGGGAACACTGACAGTGAGATTAAGTGTACCCTTAGCAAGTTTGCAGATGTTTGCTGAATGATGCAGTTGATTCTATAAAGGGAAGGGATACCGTCCAGAGGGACATTGACTGGATAGAGAGGTGGGCACATGCAAACGTCATGAAGTTCAACACAGTAAAGTGCAAGGTCCTGCACCTGAGTTGGGGCAATCCCAAACATAGATACTGTCTGGGCGATGAGTGGCCCTGCAGATAAGGACTTGGGGGTATTCATGGGTGAGATACTGAAGAGGAGCTGACAATGTGAACTAGCAGCCCAGAAACCCAATTGTATCGTGGGCTGCATCAAAAGAACTGTAGCCAGTAGGTTGGGGGAGGTGATTCTCCTCCTATACTCTGCTCTAGTGAGACCCCACCTGGAATACTGTGTTCAGCTCTGGGATCCCCAGCATAAGACAGACACGGACTTGCTTAAGTGGGTCCAGACGAGGGCCATCAAGGTGATCAGGGGACTGCAGCACCTCNTACATTGAAATGTACTTAATAATTGCAGAGGGTATCTGTCTGTCCACAGACTATGAGCCAGTAATGTTCAAATAACACATCTGTTCCTTTAAACATAACGACAAAAACAGCAGCACATTTCTTATTTTAAAGTGAGAAACTGGAAATAAGTCCTCTCCCTCTCTCTCTCCCTCTCTGTCTTCTTCTATTCCCACCAAACTGTATTCCATAACAGCTAACCACATATTTCAGAGTTTCCAAAACCAAAACAATTGCTTCTGGGAAATTACCGAGAATGGAAGCTTTCAGCCTGAAAAATAACTACTTCAGAAAAAAACCCCAAAGCTAATTGAATAGTGTAAATGAATTATTCATCAATTTGCAGAGGAAGAAAAAGGCAAATCTATTGGCTTATCTTGGTTAAATAGCTACAGATATACAAAAAGGGAAAAAGAATATAGTTATTCTATAATTACGATATATATTTTAAAAGGCATAAAATGTTTTCACCATCCCAGAATCATTGTAAGTCAGTAGAATTTCGCACTTCCTTCCTTTCCATGAATGAATCCTGACTAATTGCATTTGAGCTAAAAGAATATAAATTAAAATGCCAAGCAAATAGAGGCCATTTTAAAATTGCGGATGCCGTCTCTGTTTTAAACCTGTATCATGATGCCTAAGAATAATTGCAAATCAGAAAGTAGAATTAGTAGAACATACATTGCTTGAACAATGGCATAGAATCAATGGGTAAAGGAAGAGCAACCAATTTGATCTATCTAGAATTGTGCAAAGCATTTGATACTGTCCTGCACAACATCCTTGTCTCGAAAATGGAGAGACATGGATTTGATGGGTGAATTTCTTAGTGGATAAGGAATAGACAGCATGATCACACTCAAAGAGTTGTGGTCAATGGCTCGATGTCTGAGTGGCAACCAGTGATGAATGGTGTCCTGCAGGGGTCTGCACTCGGACTGATATTGTTTAACAACTTTGTTGGGAACACTGACAGTGAGATTAAGTGTACCCTTAGCAAGTTTGCAGATGTTTGCTGAATGATGCAGTTGATTCTATAAAGGGAAGGGATACCGTCCAGAGGGACATTGACTGGATAGAGAGGTGGGCACATGCAAACGTCATGAAGTTCAACACAGTAAAGTGCAAGGTCCTGCACCTGAGTTGGGGCAATCCCAAACATAGATACTGTCTGGGCGATGAGTGGCCCTGCAGATAAGGACTTGGGGGTATTCATGGGTGAGATACTGAAGAGGAGCTGACAATGTGAACTAGCAGCCCAGAAACCCAATTGTATCGTGGGCTGCATCAAAAGAACTGTAGCCAGTAGGTTGGGGGAGGTGATTCTCCTCCTATACTCTGCTCTAGTGAGACCCCACCTGGAATACTGTGTTCAGCTCTGGGATCCCCAGCATAAGACAGACACGGACTTGCTTAAGTGGGTCCAGACGAGGGCCATCAAGGTGATCAGGGGACTGCAGCACCTCCCCTGTGAGAACAGGCTGAGAGAGTTGGGATTGTTTAGCCTAGAGAAGAGAAAGCTCTGGGGAGACCTTATAGCAGCCTTCCAGTACTTAAAGGGGGCTGTCAAGGAGGCACCCACAAAATAGGCAGGGCAGGCACTCAAAATGAGATTTAGTCTAATCAAAACTACTTAACACTCCAACAAATAGTAAAGCACAAGTTCAGATGCCAGGCAGACTACATTGTCTACTTAAGAATTCCTAAGTTTTCATGAACAATCCCTTAGGATGATGACCCCAAATGTACCATCACTCAACAATAAGATGAGAGCTCTCCATCTCAGGGAAGTTACCTTGAGCAGCATCCAGATCCAAGGGGAGAGTCTCTGACTGTAGACCTGCTGGTCCAAGAGGACCAACTAAACTCTGCTCTCCAGTGAGGCTCCATTTATACCCTAGTTGAGTGTGATCTATGGTCCGTCCTGATTAGCTGGGGGCCTCATTGTCCAGGGACTGTGAGCCTGGCAACGGCCACTGCAAGTGCGCAAAAAAGCATGGTGATCAGGTTTCAACAACTGGAAAGTCCTGGTCTTTGTCTGGTCTTTGGTAGGGTGGTTGCATCTGCCACAAGTGAATCAACTCTAAAACTAAACTAAACTAAACTAACATAACAACGTAACAAACATAACATAACATAACATAACATAACATAACATAACATAACATAACATAACATAACATAACATAACATAACATAACATAACATAACATAACATAACATAACATAACATAACATAACATAACATAACATAACATAACATAACATAACATAACATAACATAACATAACATAACATAACATAACATAACATAACATAACATAACATAACATAACATAACATAACATAACATAACATAACATAACATAACATAACATAACATAACATAACATAACATAACATAACATAACATAACATAACATAACATAACATAACATAACATAACATAACATAACATAACATAACATAACATAACATAACATAACATAACATAACATAACATAACATAACATAACATAACATAACATAACATAACATAACATAACATAACATAACATAACATAACATAACATAACATAACATAACATAACATAACATAACATAACATAACATAACATAACATAACATAACATAACATAACATAACATAACATAACATAACATAACATAACATAACATAACATAACATAACATAACATAACATAACATAACATAACATAACATAACATAACATAACATAACATAACATAACATAACATAACATAACATAACATAACATAACATAACATAACATAACATAACATAACACAAAATTGTCTGCATTGTTATCAGCTTTTTCAGTGCTGCAGGCTCTGCAGCATTCAGCTATAAACTAGCCTTACATTTCAAAATATATTTTCTCTTTGCCCTAACTTTGAGGGCATGGAAGTATCCAGAATAAACTTGTAAACTGGTCTATTGAAGCTCAGAATTCCCGAATCATAACTGTAACACCAAACATAATCCTAACACAGAGCTGAAGTTAAAAGACCCATCTACACAAAATAAATCACAAAAGATATTGGCTTAGTTATATGAGAAAGAATGTTTTTACTAGCTGAAGCCAAGGATTTATGTTCTCTATTCTTCTACTGATGAGTTTTCTAACTATAAAATAAGGTTAGGGTTTGGGATTAATTTTGGGGACTTACCTGCCTAGTTTATTGCTTGATGCTCTACAGCCTCCAATGCAGGAAGATATAAGGTATTGAATGGCACCAAGAACTTCTGTTACTCTTTTTAATGATGACATATGTCTTCTGGTTAAAGTTAAGACAAGGGCAAGCAAGTAAGAAGACAGTGTGTGCTTCTTAAAGCCAAGGATTTCTTTTCGTCTTTCAGTTTGTATTCTGGATATAGTTCAAGCATATAGTTCAAGATATAGTTCAAGTTTTAGGAACTCAAATTTTTAAAATCCAAATTTTTTCTGGATTATTGAGGTCTTGTAAAAAAAGTAGAATTAGAGACACTTTTGTCAGGGTCTTTTTTATAACACTTGATGCATACATTTGGGTATAAAAAGATTTTGGTTTATTTTAAAAATTTAATGATTATGTTGAATATGACTTTCTAGTAGCAAATAGTTTTAAACATAGAATCATACATTGGTTTGTGTTGGACAGGACCTTAAAGATCATCTGGTTCCAGCTCCCTTGCCATTGGCAGGGACACTTTCCACTAGGTCAGGTTGCTTAGAGACTTGTCCAACCTGGTCTTGAACACTTTCAGGGATGGGGTATCCATAACTCTGGGCAACCTGTTCCAGTGTCTCACCATTCTCGTCATAAAGAATTTATTCCTAGTATCTAATCTGTATCTACCCTTTTTCAGTTTGAAACTGTTACCCCTTGTCCTATTACTACACGCCCTGGTAAAGAGTCCCTCCTAATCTTTCCTGTAGTCCCCTGTGGCAGATGCACCCACCCTGCCAAAGACCTGAGAGAGACTGGGGTTTCTCAAAAGACCTGTGTTGTGTTTAAGCCTAGCCGTCAACAAAGAACCACACGGACGCTCACTCACTCCTCCCCTCCTCCAGGAATTAGGAGAAAATGTAATGAAACCTGTTGGGTTGAGACAAGGACAGGGAGAGTTCACTCACCAGTTATGGTCACAGGCAAAAAACCAGACTCAGCTTGGATGAATAAATGTTCGATTTAATCTGTTATCAATCAAAACAGAGTAGGATAAGGAGACATGACAAACCAGATCTTAGAGCACAAATAAATACTCTTCCCCCTACCCCTCCCTCCTTCCCGGGCTTGAGACACCTCACTCCCAATATCTCTCCCTCCTCCCACCTCAGCAGTACAGGTGGACAGGGAATGGGGGGTGCAGTCGGTTCACCAAAAATTGTCTCTGTTGCTCCTTCCTCCTCAGGTGGGGAGGGCTCCTCACACACTTCCCCTGCTCCACGAGGTCCCTCCCATGGCAGACAGTCCCTCACGAACTCCTCCAATGTGAGCCCTGTCCACAAGGCACAGACCTTCAGGACTGCACCGACACAGCATGGGCTTCCTGCAGAGTCACGGGCTTCTTCAGGAGCAGGCACCTCCTCTGGCGTGGGGTCATCCAGATGCTGCAGGTCCCTCCCTGCTCCACCGTGGTCCTTCATGGGCTGCAGGTCCATCTCTGCCTTGCCATGGTCCTTCATGGGCTGCTCCACCGCGATCCTCCATAGGCTACAGGGGCACATCCTGCCCTCTCCCCACAGACTGCAGGGGAATCTTCACTCCGGCCACCTCCTCCCCTCTCATGCCTCACTGACTCCCGGTATCTGCACATCTGTTTCTCTCACCTCCCCCTTCTTCTTCTGCTGCAGGTCTCAATGACACTTCTTTGTCCCCTTCTTAAATACCTTATCGCAGAGGTGCATCTATTGTCTCTAAATGGTCCAGCCTTTGCCTGAGGTGGGGCCACCTTGATGCTGGGGAAGCTTTGAGCAACTTCTTACAGGGGTCACCCACCCAGGTAGCCCCTTCCCCTGCTACCAGTGCCCCACCACACAGACCCAAGACAACCTGACAAAGACCAGTGATTTCTGGCTGTTGATTGCCTTGCTTTTTTCACATGCTTACAGTGCCTGTTGCCAGTCACGCAGTCCCTGGAGGATGGGGCCCCCAGCCAATCAAGATTGACTACATGTCAGAATCAATTAGGGTATAAACGGAGTCCCACTGGAGAGCAGAACTGAATCGATTCTCCTCAGAGCAGTGGGTCTGCAGTCACGGAATCTTCCCTTGGATCGGGACGCAGCTCAAGGTAACTTCCCTGAGACTGAGAACCCTCATTTTATTGGTGAGTGATGGCACATTTTGGGTCATCATCCTAAGGGTTTGTTTATGAAAACTTAGAAATTCTTAATTCTTAGGACTGTGTAGTTTTATTCCCGCATGACATCTGAACTTGTGGTTTACTATTGCTTGTCAGAGACATAGTTAATTTTGCTTAGAACAAATCGCATTTTGAGTGCCTGCCCTGCCTGTTTCATGGGTGCCTCCATGACATCCCTTATTGGATTAATTTTAGGGTTTATTTGGCGGTTAGCTTTCAGTTTTAGAATCTAAAGAGTCAAGATCCTTATTCTGTTTCAGTGTCACCAAGACCTGCACAGTTATAAAAAGGTCTGGTAACTTAAGGTATCAATCACCTAAGTCCTTTCTTACTAAATGAATAATATGAAGGCTTTGTCACAGCCTGTCAGTTTGGTGTTGTTATAGCATGACAGCAAGAGTACATGGTACGTGCTTCTGGGATGTAGTATGAAAGCATGAGGGAGTTTCTATGGATACAAGTCTATAGATCCAAGAGAAGCAAAACTGGTGTAAATTTTCTCCAATATCCTAAAGGGAGAAGCACCTAGTGCAAAGTCCTAGAATCATGTTGTATTTTGTGTCAGAGAAAATAAGTTGTTTTCCTCCAGAATAGAACTTGAAAAGAAAATATCTTAAATGCTGTATATAATATCAAGGGATTAGGATTTAAGGTCAGACTGGGAGGTTTTGGTTCGGGTCTTTTGGGTTGGTTTTTCTTTTGTTTTTTTTTTTTTTTTTGGCAATGGAGGGCCACCTGCTGCTGCTTTTTTCATGTCTGTGAGATCTTTCTGATATTTCCTAAACAATCCCCCTTATCTCACACAGATCTTTTCTTCATTTTAGGATTGGAGTAACATTAGGTAATATCTCCTATGAACTGCTGGACATATGCTTGGAAAGTGTAATTTTTTCTTTTCTTTTTTTTTTTTTCCAGTCATTTAACAGTTTTCCTACAAATCAATTCCCCTGAGAAAATAAATAAGTTTTTTGTTTTTCTTTTTCTTCTTGGTATCTTTACAATATTTTTTTTATCTTTTCATTAAAATGTATCATACTGCACAAATATTCTCATACCTACATGGAATTTATAATTTTTTTTTCAAATACCAGTTTTGTTCACATAACTAATAATAACCCTTCAGTCCATTGAAGGAATTAATCATTGACATTATGTGGGAGATCAAATCAAATGATTTGGCTCATATTTTCTGAGCTTAAAATCTCTGAATGTAAGTAAAATATTCCCCAAAATGTAATGTTTTCAGTTGGATAGAATGCGACTAGATTACCTGAGCATTAAAGGTGGCCTTGGAAAGCCACATTCTTTGATTCTATACAAAGAACTGAAAATCCTGTTGAGGTTAGGGTTCATATTTGTTGCATCTAAGCACAATGTTTCCTCTCCTTCAGATTAAATGATAATCATAAAACACTAAATTATGGAGGAGTGACATCTGGCTCCTTGGCATACACCTCAGGCAACTGTGTTAATGACTTTGGAGATGGTTATATATCTGTAACAGAGTTAAGTTTGTTGTCTAGATTCTATTACTCTCTTTTTCTCTTAGACATTTTCTCCATTTTCTCGTTTAGCTCACATTGAAATCACGGAACCACTCATAAAACTGACTTACAAGTCTTTTCTTGTATTTCCTTCTGCTAATGTATATTGGTTTTGTTGTTGCTGTTCATTCCCCACCCCCCCCCCCCCCCCCCCC
>VZSC01019460.1:22200-50220 GCA_013398225.1 Steatornis caripensis
ACCCCCCAGCCCCCACCCCACCCCGCCCCAGGAAGCTGTAAGCATACTTTGCAAAAGCTTCAAAATGGAGATTTTGTCAACTGGAAGTGTATTTTTAATGCTTGATAAAACTGAAGATCTTAGACAACACTTAACGCTTCTCAAGAAAAGACATTACAAAGGAAATGTACACCTACTGAATACTTACATTCAGAAATGAGAACTACACCTCAAACTTCATTGTAAAAAGCAACAGTTCTAATAAAACTTAAAAAGGAAGAAAAAATATTTTAATCTTTATTACAGGTGAGTATGTGTGGAAGTATAGGGGCAACTGTAGCAGACACAGTATTTCTAACTTACAGTTGAAACATACATGAATATTACCAGGTCAAAATATTTGCCAGTTTAATAGGGAATGAATGGAAAATATGCTTTCTTCACTTCTTTGACGCATATTATAAATTTTTTGTGATCTATTAAAATGTCAATGTTAGAAGATATCTGAAATCCTGTATTCTGAAATATAATAACTTTTTAACCCTCCTATCCTTAATTGAACCTGGCTGGCCTATGTGATATATAAAACAGAAATACTGATTGGATCCATTTATTTCCAGGAGAATAATTGTTAAGTAAGTCCCTTGGGCAGATCTCCTCAATATATGAGAATCATCAATATGGCATTAAAGATTATTATTATTTACAGCTATTGGGTCCTGAGCTTTTTAACTGTTTCCTGCTTATATACAACATAGGTTTCAAATGCAGTTAGCTGATAAAAATAAACTTAACCCTTAGGCAACAGTACCATCTTCTGCACTGGTTATGAGGTGATTGACCTTCAGAAACCACCTGAACTCTGTGGAAAAATGTGCAGAATAGCACCTATACAGTTAGATAGCAATAGATACAGTGTGATACCTAAGACTTCCTCTGGGGCGCAAGACAATGAGGAGATAGCTGTATGTCTTTCATTTGATCCCAGAAGCACTATGAAGTTAGAAACCTTGCTACCTCTTGAATTTACCTTCTAGAAATTATATGACTGCAACGTGCTTCAGCCATATTCCTTTCTGAACATGAACATGACAACTCTATTCTGCGATGGCAGAAAGGACGCAGTATACAATTGCTAATGTAACTTTTATGTCAGGTAGGATTTACACCTCTAGGATTTCACCTTCACCAAGAAAATAGCTAGCAATGTAAATTAAGCCAGTAACTCAGATGCATGAACGAGACATCTGTAAACATTTTAAGTTCTGATGTTTAGAGAGAAAGAAAGATTGCACATCTTGTCTGAAATGTATTAAAGTACACAGATACTATAATTTGTAGGCTGTGCTTCAGTTGTGTTGCATGTGCATTCTTTCGCCTTCTTAGGAGCTATTAAAACCTTCAAAAAACCCCCAGTATTTGTTGTCCTAACTTGTAGCTGAAACACGTATCAAACAATTGTCATATCTATTTGGGAATAACTGATAAATATGCATTTTATGGATTTTTTTTTATTTAGGCATGACATTTAAAGCGTGTGTAATCCAAACAATTAAATATTGATGTAAATTATAGCTAGTAATTCACAAGTAGATTTCTCAGCTAAAAGAAACTCAGTACAAATTTCAAGATCCTTAATGATGAGAATATACATTACCATGCCCCAGTCTTGAAAGTTACTTACACGAAAAACCAAAAGCAAATAAAAAACCAAAGCCCCAAACACCATAAAGGTGTCTCTAGTTTACTTGGCTAAAGTTTTGAGAAAGTTTCAATAACTCTGGAAAACCTTTCTCCTATTCTTTCAAGTCAAAATAGACACAGTATAGATATTATTGCCAACGTGAAATGCTTTTCATCTATGAATTATTTTCATTAGAAACAGTGAAATTTTCTTTTCAAAACTTGTCAGTCTCTTGTGTCTTTCTCAACACAAACCTTCAACCCTATTAAAAAATCAGTGCTGCTAGTAAAGGTGTGAACAGATGCTTTATCTCCACATTTTGTGCATAAATGCAAGTATCCTGATGTAAATTGATCAAAATGTAGAAACAAATCATTTAAGATTTGTGCAGTGATTAATAATAGAAGCCAGTAATCAAATCTCCCTGCCACCAGCACATCTGTTACAGAGAGTTTCTAGTTTGCTCTATTATGCAAATGTGCAATAAAACAAATAAATTGCTTGATTTAACAGCTGGTTGAAAAACATTATGTTTAGGTGATTTTTTTTAATGTATTGTTTTTACCATTGGTAGCCCCTTGATGTAGACTAATTCAATTACGCTTATGTAGAAGTTCACAGAACTGAGAGCGGGGGAATAAAAGTACCAATTCTTCTCAGGAATTCCTGCAGAATTTTAAAGATATCTAGAATTCCTCAGACACACAGCTTCTGGAAGAACAAAGAGCACAGAAGAGAATTTTCCTTGAGTTCAACACTTTAAAAATTTCATCATATATCTTAGCTCTTCAATACTAGTAGCATCACTTACATAAGTAAACCTTTCTGATACCTTGAAAGGACTAGATTTTGATTCATCACCACACATCAAAATGAATATTATATCAAAAATCTACTTCTGGACACTTTAGTTGATAGGCTTATTAACTAAGGAGAGGGAAGTATCAGCACAGAATTACCTTCCATTTAAGGTATGCTTAGTCTCTACTGGTTGTGTGGTTATGCATACTGTAGATTTGAGCAGCCTTTAACACCAGGATTGGAGATCTTCAAGATTTTTTAAAGTGAGTAACAATGTCTTTCTCCTTTTTCTCTGTCTCAGGGGAGTATGACAGATTGTGTGAAACTTTTGGTTTACTTTTTCTGGAAGAACTAATATCACTTTTACTTTTGTGGAATGGAAGAAAAAACAAAGTAAAAACCAGAAGTACTAAAATGTGTCCCTAAGATGGAGCTTAGTTCTGAAAATGTTTGTTCATTTTTTAATGCAACCATAGATGTTGTTCCCAAAATTCTGTATGATGAATTATACATTTTATGAAGTAGTGCTAGAAAATCAGACAAACATTAATTTCAGTCAAACATCATCTTTCAGCCTCCTGGGTTACCAAATATCCAGCTGTGCCAGCAAAGTATATTGTTCTGGAGGGATGCATTTTAATGCAGTAATCTCAGAGTATAATATGTTGTTTTATAAACTGCATTCAAAAATAACCAAACAGAAAATTCTGCAACGATTTTAAATGTCTTAAATCCATTATTGATAGATCACGCTAATAAACAGCATATATATTAAAGTCATGCTGTAGATAAATACAACCCACAGCTGAAGGGGAGATGAAGTATAAGCATGTCCACCATTCCCAGTAACTACTAACAAAAGTGACAAAAAAACTTTCATGTCCTTTTCTTCTGTAAGGCAAAGAGAAAAGAGAGAGAGCAGTATCTGGGAAGCACATAACAATGTGGCATACAGTCCTTATTACGTTTTGCTGGAACTAGAAATTCATCTTGTGTAGTACAACATATCCTTCTCTCCTGAAAAGGTGATTATCAGCACAGATTAATAGACATTTTGATCCAAATGTCAAAGTCTGTCAAGTTTTGTTTTTTTCTTTTCTACTTAATTTATTTCTCTCTTTTTGTATGTGTAACAGAAAATACAACTGATTCAAAATAGGCCTTTAAAAGAAGACATTAGTTGGTGTAAAGAAAAATTCTAGATGCTTGTCAGGAATTCATTAAGAGAAACACTGGAAAATATCTCTACTTGTTCAAATTGCAATAGATCTCCTCAACTGAAAAACCAGGTTTGAGAAATAATAGGAATGGAATTCCTTATTCCTTGTCTTGACTGCCCTGACTATGGTAAGTCAAAACTCTCAAGTAAAATCTTTCCAGCAATATTCTTTGTACAGTCCTAAATGAAAATAGAGAAAAAGGTTAAACATTTTCAAAGTATCACTAAGTGTGTGTGTCTGTTTATGTTTTGCATTTTCAACATAGTGTGTAAAGCAGTAATACTTCTTTTGAAAAGGCATTGGCAAAGGAATGAAGTAAAATTTCTTCTTGAAACGGACAGAACTGACCATAGCCCCTGTAGAGCTCTTAAGTGCCTGAAAGTAGGCATCTAGTGCTATTTCAGAAGCCTTAATGTATTCAGTCGCATTGGATTGTGTAGATATGGCACAGGACACAAAACAGTCATGCACCCTTCCAGAAAGTCAGTTGAATAGCAGAATTTAGGTCTTCTAAAACGATATTTGATCCTTGTCTTACCTGACTTGGTCCCTAGCAATCTTATGCTTCCTACATCATGGAAAACTTTAAATTACTATAAAGTTCCCTTTCTGCATTCTTTCTCCTAGAGCCTAATTTTCCATCTCCTGCAGCCTAATGATTCCATCTTTTGGACAATCTACAGAGTGAAAATTGTGAAAATACCATACAGGCATATACACTTTTACATGTCTTATGTACAGCTCAATAGGCTTATGTTGGGAAATATACATTGTCCAGACTTCCCTGATCATTTCCATCAACTTAATGTATTACTTCTGCCGTAAGATGGTAAGGATTTAAGATGAGAAGATAAGGACAAGGACATAAGTGATGCAAATGTAATGAATTATTATCTTATAATTATACAATAAATAATTTTTAGAAAATCATGTGACTGAGAGTTTAACATAACTTTCCATCTCTCAGGGTTTGTACCTCTGTGAATAAAAAGTGACTTGTAATAGCAAATCTTTGGTGCCTAAGCAGTTCTTAGGAGAATTTCTCAGGATCAGATATCAGGAGTTCAGATGGATTTGACCTGCTTTAACAAAGAAATCGTTATGATTCTATTCTAGGGCAAGAACTTGAGAAGGAAGATACATCATGTGCTAAAAGTTTTGCATCTCTACAGTAGTGAAGTTATCTATAACGGTATTGGAAGCTTGGACAGTCTTCAAGGAAATCTTGTGTGACCCATCTCAATGCAAAAATCAGAGTTGCAATTCCCACATTCCTGTGTAGATATGGGATTTCTACAACTCACAGTTTTCTTTGATCAGTGATTAATAAATATTTAACCAGCTACATAAGAAACAGCAGGTTGATAATAACCATTCATGCAAACACACAAGGTCTACTAAAAATATATCCCGTGTCTGTAATTCAGTAAGTTAGCAGGAACTGTACAGCAGGAAATATAGAAGGAAATCAATAATTTTGTAGTGTGGTAACAGAATAGAATGAAAAAGAATATGCATTTGTAGTGATCAAGTACAGCAGAAAAAATGATGTCCAAATTAATATTTTAAGACAAAATGAAGAGGAATGGAAATAAATCACTTGATCAATGAACAGAATTATCCTGATAGGATCAGTGGAATTACAGGAAATTAATGAATGTGCTAAAGTTACAGATACAGCAAAAATTATCTATTTAAGCATACACAGCATGTAACTGAGGAGGGCATTGAGATAATAAGAATGGCCACAGAACCCTGTGGTAATAGAAATTCTAAAGAAACACAATAAAAATGAAATATGTTTATTGTACTACTATGAAATCCATAGATTTGTGAGAGAGTTGAATACTCTTCAAATGCTCTGAGACAAACCACCTCTCTCCTCCCTGGCCACAGCTGTTCACAGATGTCTGCCAGCTACTATACATGCCCTCCATAAAATAGATTAAAAAACCCAACCATATGGCTTTGGTATTTTTTCTGGTAACCAAGCAGAAATATAGAGGTGTTGCTCAGCTAAAAGTCTCATGAACTGATTGTCTACTGTCATATATCTTTTTTTTGATAAAATAACTCTTGATTTGTGCACTTGTCTTACTTCTTGTTCTTCAGACTTAGAATTGTAGCAGGAAGATTTTCTTTAACTTGGACTACTATCCTTCATTGATATCTGTAAGTTTGCAAGGGAAAAAATAGTTACTCATGTCCTCAGATGTTGTGCATAAAAACCTACAAGGTCAATTTTTCCCTTGTACCTAACTGCAGATCAGTATATGAAACGTAATCAGATGTATGATACTCTTTTCCTCAGATGTTGTGCATAAAAACCTACAAGGTCAATTTTTCCCCTGTACCTAACTGCAGATCAGTATATGAAACGTAATCAGATGTATGATACTCTTTTCCTCAGATGTTGTGCATAAAAACCTACAAGGTCAATTTTTCCCCTGTACCTAACTGCAGATCAGTATATGAAACGTAATCAGATGTATGATACTCTTTTCCTCAGATGTTGTGCATAAAAACCTACAAGGTCAATTTTTCCCCTGTACCTAACTGCAGATCAGTATATGAAACGTAATCAGATGTATGATACTCTTTTCCTCAGATGTTGTGCATAAAAACCTACAAGGTCAATTTTTCCCCTGTACCTAACTGCAGATCAGTATATGAAACGTAATCAGATGTATGATACTCTTTTCCTCAGATGTTGTGCATAAAAACCTACAAGGTCAATTTTTCCCCTGTACCTAACTGCAGATCAGTATATGAAACGTAATCAGATGTATGATACTCTTTTCCTCAGATGTTGTGCATAAAAACCTACAAGGTCAATTTTTCCCCTGTACCTAACTGCAGATCAGTATATGAAACGTAATCAGATGTATGATACTCTTTTCCTCAGATGTTGTGCATAAAAACCTACAAGGTCAATTTTTCCCCTGTACCTAACTGCAGATCAGTATATGAAACGTAATCAGATGTATGATACTCTTTTCCTCAGATGTTGTGCATAAAAACCTACAAGGTCAATTTTTCCCCTGTACCTAACTGCAGATCAGTATATGAAACGTAATCAGATGTATGATACTGTTTTCCCATGGAAGAAACAATCAGGGTCTTTTTTTTAATTCTGTCTTCTATACAAATTTTGATGACAATTTAAACCACCTATCATCATCTGCTGTAAAACACCCTATTGCAAAACAAGCTGAGTTCAGATAGAAAAGCTGTGAATTGGTCTGATGCTAAACATCACACAGCTTCTTGATGGTGGAAAGGATATGTTTGCAGAACCTTACCAGCTTTTGACATAATAAAGCTCTAGTGGCTGCTAGTCATAACACATAGCAAGATGAAATACCAGTCCATTGTAAGACTGACGCAGTCTCTGTGAGAAAAATCAATAATTTTTCAATGAACTGTACAAGAACCCAAGCTGATGGCAAAGAAAGTGAAATAGATCACCACACACGCACTGCATGTATAGTGTAACATCACTACAAGCAGACAAATAATCCTCTTCAGCACAAGCAATATTATCTATGCAGCTGATTTTGCATCACTGCCCAAACTGAAGCCTACATTTAAGCTGAACCATATTACCACTGCTTTCCCTGTGCTCTGAGTTGTATATAATACCAAAAAAAGAAGTTTATTTTTGGTACCACTAATGTAGGAGAATTTCTTTCACTGAACAATAAGGCCAGTAAGTCTCTTTAGAACAACTTAAGACTTTTCAACACAGTGTAACTTTTCTTCCAGAATTTAGTTTAATATTGTTTCAGATAGCATCCTTTAAAGCAATTATCGAAAAGACAACATATAAAGCTAGTGCTCAGAACAACGTGCACTGCAGTACATTGTTCTGCAGGATACCAATGACTCCAAACTTGGACATTTGAAACAGCATTTCAAAATGCTCATTTCCTGCTGTTTTTTTGCATCATTACACTTGTTTGGGAAATGATAGTATCTGCAGAAAAGCTACAGACTATATTAAATGGAGGTTACCAATGCATTACTGGATGCCCTGGACCAAGTAATGGGAACAGTCAGTGTGTTCTTTTAGGGACAATCCTACAAGGCACCAAGAAGGAAGTCAGTGCTAAGGCAGAATGCACGCGACAGACTAAAGATACAAGATGCTGTTTTATGGGCACCTGACAGACTTGACTGACTGAAATCTTTCTTCTTACAATGGAGTAATTCAGAACCCATCACCAGACAATTGCAAATATTAAACATGTTGCTTATGTAATGATATGAGGGAATGAACATTTCTGATATTGCTGAAAATTTTCTGTAGCCATGGGATTATAATGACAACAGAAGTGTTTATCTATGTGTCAATAAAAAATGACAGGACACAATATAATATGTGGAAATGTACTGTTCCAAGGATAGATTTAGTACAACTTGGAGAACCGTGGAAGGTAATAGTATGATATACTAATGCAAAAGAAAGATTATGCCAATTATCTAATTAGGACTATAGAGCAGCCTATAACATTAACTGACTTCTAGAAAATATTATGCTTGTAATAGGAGTATATAAGAGATAGAAGTAATAAAGTGCTCTTCTGATGTTCATGTATTTTGATGTCAAGTAGAAGACAGAACGATTAGGGTGATAAGGAATAATATTGCTTGCATTCAAGGTTCAGCAACGATATCTTCCACATCTCTCAAGTGAAAGTACTTAATTTTTTCTCAAAATTAAATCATTGTTAGGTCACTTCTGTCAATACTATACACGCCATAGTCCTTTTTCCATACATGTCTATATACACGACAAGTATCCAAACATACAACAAATCTAATATTTGTATTGGATACTGTTTCTTTAGCCAACTGCTCACAAAGAATAGTGCATCACTTGACTGTATTGGAGTCTCTATTAAAAACAGTTAGTTAGCTATTCGAATCTGGGTGAACTAACATTGGCATAAATCCTGAGAAGGACCTAACTTTATGACTTTAGCATCATTGGAAGATACAAGAACTTCCATCCACAGGGGAGACACTTCGAATTACAAAAAGTCTCTGTGTACTTGACAGGGCTTTATATAGATTCATTCCTTAAATTTCTTCAAACATTTCTTGCATTTCATATGAAATAGGTAACTTTTCTTTCCACAGAATCACATTTCTTAATGTGTCTTCCCAGTCACTTTCACTCCTTTATTTTTAGAATGTACATCTCACCTTTCACTGAACTGATTAATTTGGGGGGAGGGGAGGCAGGAATCTCATCACATGAGTTCTCATTTTCAGTTATTGTCATAATAATTTCTCACCTTTGCCAAATAATCTCATGGACAAAACAAAGATTAAAGTCAAGGCACTTATATTTTTTTGGTGTCTTTCCCTATCACTGACTGTGAGACTAATGAAAAGGTTAAACACGTTCTTCCTTTTTTCCATTGCTAGAAAATAGGAACATCATGGTTATAGAGTCCTGTGTCATATACACAAAGTACATGTAGGGTAAAAGAACTCGGCAGGAAGTACGTGATGGGCTTTGGAAGCCTATCATTGGTCCTGACGTTGATACTAGGATCAGATTCTGCACCTTGCCCCCTCCAGTTCACCCATTAGCCTAATAGTTGCATGACTCTTTGCAAACAACTGACCAATATCTGGACACAAGGAAAGACACAGAAACTTCCTGTGTCCCATAGAAACTTTTTCTGTATTAACTCTTTTAACAGAAGAATTTTTGGATATATTTAACTTCTTTTTTTTAAATAACCTGGTTTGTTAACTTATTGTAATGTCACAGGTAACTCTACTATCCAAGAAAATGTCACAACTAATCTAAAAATTAGGTGCAAATAAATGTAAAGCCAGTAACAACAACAAAATAATCTTCCTTAATTTAAATCATCATCTGACTTAAAAATTAAAAATTTACGATGGATAGAGGGAATTTAAGGCATTATTCTAATGAAAAGAAGATGGGTGGAGAACTTGTCTTTATTTTAAGACCTTGAGTGAATGACAGAAGTAATTGTGCTGTTCTTAGTTGTCTTCCTGTTAATCCAGATTTATTCTAGTAATAGTAGTAATAGTAGTAGTATTCTAGTAGTATTCTAGTAGTATTCTAGTATTGAAGAACTAGGATCTGGCAAGAAAAACGTAACCTACTAGAAATGCAATAGAGTTAGGATGCAGCACACATTTCCAATGTTTTCATCCTTTTACTCATCCCTTTAGAGTCTTTTTGTGAGTATATGCAGAGCCCTGTATTTCAGTAACCTGTGTATTATGCTCTCTCAAAGACACAGTACAAAAGTTTCTTCTCATCTTTACAGGATGAATTCATATATTTGAATTCTAAAGTGGCTTCACTTGCTTATTTATGAAGTGGTATGGCTGAAGAGTTGAAAGCCTCACCATTTCCATCAAACCTACCACCTGTTTGAACTTTATCCATTTTATCCCAAGAATGTAAATAAAGAGCAATAGTAAGAAGTGAGAAATCAAAACCAGAATAAATTCCAAGCATACTTAGCCTGTTCTGTCCTCCTTTTTGTGGCAGTAATTCATAAACACAAGCCATTTGGCTTGAAATATGCAAGACATTCACAATGCTTGAAGATTTTTTAATCCTCTCTCTCTCTTTCTAAATCACAGAATCACAGAACAGTAGGGGTTGAAACGGACCTCTTGAGATCATCTAGACCAAATCCCTGCTAAATCAGGTGTGCCTAGACCAGGGTGCACAGGAACATGTCCAGGCAGGTTTTGAATATCTCCAGAGAAGGAAACTCCACAACCTCTCTGGGCAGCCTGTTCCAGTGCTCTGTAACCCTCACAGTAAAGAAGTTCCTCCTCATGTTCACGTGGAAATTCCTGTGTTCCAGTTTGCGCCATTGTCCCTTGTTCTGCTGCTGGACACCACTGAAAAGAGTCTGGCCCCATCCTCTTGTCACCTGCCCTTTATATATTTATAAGCATTGACCAGATCCCCTCTCAGTCTTCTCCATGCTAAACAGACCCAGCTCTCTCAGCCTTTCCTCATAAGAGACATGCTCCCGTCCCCTCATCATCTTTGTTGCCCTCTTCTGGGCTCTCTCCTGTAGTTCGCTGTCTTTCTTGAACTGGGGAGGCTAGAACTGGACGCAGTACTCCAGATGCGGCCTCACCAGGGCAGAGTACAGGGGGAGGATCATCTCCCTCCACCTGCTGGCCACACTCTTCTTAATGTACCCTAGGATACCATTGGCCTTCCTGGCCACAACAGCACGTTGCTGGCTCATGGTGAGCCTGTTGTCCACCAGCACTCCCAGGTCCTTCTCTGCAGAGCTGCTCTCCAGCAGGTCAGCCCCCAACCTGTGGTAGTGCATGAGGTTGTTTCTCCTCAGGTGCAAGACCATATACTTACCTTAGTTGAACTTCATCAGGTTCCTCTCTGACCAACTCTCCAGCCTGTCTAGGTCATGCTGAATGGCAGCACAGCCTTCTGTCAAGTCAGCCGTTCCCCCCAGCTTTGTATCACCAAGAAAGCTGCTGAGGGTACACTTTGCTCCTTCATCCAAGTTGTTGATGAATNTGGCTTGTCAATAACATCCGCCAGCTCCCTCAGCAGACGTGTGTGCATCCCATCTGGGCCCATGGATATGTGGGTGTCCAGTTTGCCTAAGTGATCTCTTACCCAATCCTCCTCAACCAAGGGCAAGTCTTCATTCCTCCTGGCTTTCTATCTTACCTCCAGGGACTGGGAATCCTGAGGGTCAGCCCTAGCAGTGAAGACTGAAGTAAAGAAGGCATGCAGTAATTCCGCCTTCTCTGTATGCTCTGTCACCAGGTCTCCTGTCTTGTTCAGCAGNTCAAGTCAGCCGTTCCCCCCAGCTTTGTATCACCAAGAAAGCTGCTGAGGGTACACTTTGCTCCTTCATCCAAGTTGTTGATGAATATGTTAAACACGACTGGACCCAGTAACGACCCCTGGGAAACACCGCTGGTCACAGGCCTCCAACTAGACTCTGCACCAGTGAATGCAACTTGCTGAGCTCTGCCATTCAGCCAGTTCTCCATCCACCTGACTGTCCACTCATCTAACCCACAATTCCTGAGCTTACCTATAAGGATGTTGTGGGAGACAGTGTCAAAAGCCTTGCTGAAGTCAAGGTAGACAACATCCACTGCTCTCCCCTCATCCACCCAGCCAGTCATGCCATCGTAGAAGGCTATCAGATTGGTCAAGCAGGATTTTCCCTTGGTGAATCCATGTTGACTACTCTGGATAGTCTTCTCCTCCTCCATGTGCTTTGAGATGACTTCCGGTATGAGCTGTTCCATCACCTTTCCAGGCATGGAGATGAGACTGACTGGCCCGTAATTTTCCCAGTCCTCCTTCTTGCCGTTTTTGGAGATTGGAGTGACATTGGCTTCCCTCTAATCCTCAGGTAACTCTCCTGTTCTCCATGATTTTTCAAAGGTGATGGAGAGTGGCTTGTCAATAACATCCGCCAGCTCCCTCAGCAGACGTGTGTGCATCCCATCTGGGCCCATGGATATGTGGGTGTCCAGTTTGCCTAAGTGATCTCTTACCCAATCCTCCTCAACCAAGGGCAAGTCTTCATTCCTCCTGGCTTTCTATCTTACCTCCAGGGACTGGGAATCCTGAGGGTCAGCCCTAGCAGTGAAGACTGAAGTAAAGAAGGCATGCAGTAATTCCGCCTTCTCTGTATGCTCTGTCACCAGGTCTCCTGTCTTGTTCAGCAGTGGGCCCACATTTTCCTAGTCTTCTTTTTGCTACCAATTTACCTGAAGCCCTTCCTGTTGTCCTTAACCTGCCTTGCCAGATTCAATTCCAAGTGGGCCTTAGCCTTCCTTGTTGTGTCCTTGCATGCTCTGATAATGGTCCTATATTCCTCCCAAGTGGCTAGTCCTTTTTCCCACATTCTGTAAATTTCCTTCTTCCCTTTGAGGTTTTTTAAAAGCTCATTGCTCACCCATGCAAGCCTCCTGCCTCCTTTGCTTGACTTCTTACTCATAGGGATGCACTGATTTTGAGCTTGGACGAGGTGGTTCTTGAATATTAACCAGTTCTCTTGAGCGCCCCTGCCTCCTAGAGCCCTAACCCATCAGATTCCTCTAAGTAGGTCTTTGAAGAGTGCAAAGTTAACTTTCCTGAGGTCCAGGGTTGTAATCCTACCTGTTGCCCTGTTTCTTCCACACAGGATTCTGACCTCCACTATCTCATGGTCACTGCAGGCACGGCTGCCCCCAACCTTCACCAGAATCAATGAGAACTTTGCAAGTTTGCTGCTGTCCTTACGTATCTCACAGTTCTTATATGTCTTTCTATTTAGCCTCACTGTCATGTGTTGAAAACTTCCTAAAATCTCTCTTGATCCTACAGTGAATTTATAGATATGCCCCAATCAAAGGCTGCTTTGCACCTCTTATAATAATAACTTCAAACACATTAAACATGTAAAAATATCTGAATAAATAAAATGGAAATGAAAATGCAAGTTCCCTATATGTAATTAAAGCAATAGCACCAAACATGTTTTGCTACAGAAACAAGAGAGAATTCCTGGAAGACTATTTTGTGAGGTCGGTAGCTTGGGAATTTCAGTCAATCTCTTCCCAAATATGGTGAATATTACAGCATACTTTGGAATTCACATATGTATCCATGATCTGAAAATGGAAGAGAATTTTGGTGGTGCTCACAAATAGAAGGGGGAGGACTGTGGCTGCTTTTCATTCAGTTTCAAGAGGATGTAAAACTCTAAGTACAAGGAAAATTATTGATATTTCTTTTACTTTAAAGTATAGCAAGGGAACCAAAACAAAATGACTTGGATCCTTCCCTGCTTTGTGTAAGTTGAAGGAAGAAAGAAACAGTGATGTGTAGGGGATAAAACACTCAATATTTTCTGTAACAAGATAAAATTTTGCATAACTATTGCAGTTTCACTACTATATATATGTGGATCAATTTGTGAACTACAGATTCAGTTTTAACATACAAAATAAGTTGTCTCAGGTGAACTTTAACTTACCGTTTTTTGAAGTAGGCTTACAACTTTCCAAAGAAAGCTACAAACTATTTTCGAAAGCAGGTGTTTCCCTATTTTATGAGGACTTAAAGATTTTGTTCTCTAAGGCATTTTGAACTATTTTTGAGTGCTGAATATATTATTTCATAATATTCCTATTTCACAAGCTTGTCCTCTGAAGAATATGCAATGCCCCTCATCTGAAAAAGGTCCTTGTGACTCATTCTCATTTAGAACTGAAAGAATATTGATCAACCATTGAACAAATTTAGTGCGTGTAATACCATTCTCAAGGTGGAGATAAGGAGAAATGCAGTGCAGGAACAATAAGACTACTTAATATTCTAATCTTAATCACTTATCTACTGTTCATATTTGTAACATTGCTCTCAGTGGATGTGTTCTTTTGTCCTGAACTATCACTCAGGGGTGTTGTATTGTAATTCACTGGAGAGTATTTGGTTGCTTTAGACTCCTACTTTTATCTGGTAGATTAACAAAAATCTAAATCTTACAACTGAGATTATAGAAAGCATTGTTATTGCTTTCATACAATTCTGAAATTGAAGTTAAACTGGCAAAGTGATCTTATTCTGATACACAGTGTTTTGGTGAAAAGATAAATGTAACTGTATTTCATTTCAACAACAAAACTCTTGCAATGTTGTATTATTCCATTGACACATCTGTGGTTTAGGGTTTATCTATTCATTCTGAATAAGATCCTGTGAATGCAATTAAGGATCACACATCTGGTATGAGGAGTCAGGGATAAAGAAATTAATTTCTTATTTTTCCTTCCCTGGGGCTACAATTGGCTTGCAGGTTACTATTCATTGGAACATCCCAGAGTGCTGACAAGAAACAAAGCACTCCACTAGGCAGCAGAAAATCAGTTTTACAGAAAAGCACCCATCCATAAAAAGTACAGAATATTTATGATCAGAACAAGGATTTACAGAACTTTTCAATGTTCGAGAATTGCCAGTTTACAGGAATTTTTTTCTTATTTTCTCCTTTCTGCATCTTTTTTTCCACAGTTTATTTTCAAATTTTCTAGCATGTGTCAATGACATCAGATCTGACCTACTGTGAATTAAGGCCCTCTGATGCTAAAATGCGTATGTGAATAAAGAATGACTTAACAGTCATTACGGAGTTCAATGAGCACAAATAACATGGGGTACATATTTCAAGAATCCATTTGGCATGAGAAGATGGTAGACTGTGTAGACATCACTAGAGGGAGTCATGACCACACAAACCAGATTAGGACATTTCATAAACACTCTACTGAGCTGAAATCTAACTCCAGACTGTGAAATCTGTGCCATATTATACTATAGTCACCTGTGGGATGTTCCTATTTGTTTTCTGGAGAAAGGGAGAAGGGGAAATGCATCTGCCACGAAGATGATTTCTTGAAACAAGTATTAAAGGAGTTACATTAGCAGAATTTACCCATTTAATAAGTATCCCAAATATCTTGTAGAAGCTCACATGGGGTTTTCCAAGGATGGAGATTCCATAACTTTTCTAGGCAACCTGTGCCAGTACTTGGTCACCCTCATAGTGAAAAAGTACTCCTTCTTATGTTCAGAGAGAATCTCCCATCTTTCAGGTTGTGCCCATTGCCTCTTGTCCTGTCACTAGACACATCTGAAAAGGGCCTGACTCTGTCTTCTTTACATCATTCCTTCAGGTATATACATCAACAAGACCTCCTGAGCCTTCTCTTCTCCAGGCTAAACAGTCCCAGCTCTCTCAGCCTTTCCTCGTAGGAGAGATGCTTCAGTCCCTTAATCACCTTCCTGGCCTTTCACTGGACTCTCTCCAGTATATTAATGTTTCTCATGTACTGAGGAGCCCAGAACTGGACACATCACTCCTGGTGTGGCCTCACCAGTGTTGCTTAGACATATAAAGTATCAAAGACACTATAATAAAGTTATGAATGTTATGAAACCAAAATTGGAAACCTGATACATGGCAACAGATGGAAAGACTTTGATGTAATCGAATGACATTGTCAATAAAACGCAACTCTTTTTGTATTCTTAAGTAGACAGCATTTTTATTCCTACATTTGACAGAAACAACATGCTACAGAAACAACTGCAAACTAAAACCAGATAGATATAACATTAATTTTTTAAAAATCTTCCCGTTTGAGACCTTTACTATGACTAAGAAGTGTTCTTACTGGTAGCAGGCTCTTTCCCACACTCTGGCTTCAGTACTTTATCTACTGGTTAGAGTTGACAGCAGCAAGACATCCTCTTGCCTTTGACTTGAAATGGCTGCTGGTTTTACTGCTTCTGTGCTTATCTGATTACAGCTCTTGGTTCCATGCAGGTGCCTATGGTGATGCTTAAAGAAGTCAAGGTGATGCCCTGCAACTGAAATTGCATTAGAGGTAACCTGTGAAAGAAAGACCTTATGAGAAACTCCAGTTATAGGTATCATATAGGTGCAATTAATAAATCTGACCTGTAGATTGGTGATCAGTATTCACTCAAATTGAACATCGTGTTTCTCCTGAGTCTGTTTCAATATCGCAAGATTTCTAGAAGTTGCATGCCAATCAAGAGGTTCAGAAAGAAAAATAAATAACTGAAGCAGTTAAGAACAGTTTTAGAATGCCCTTACAATTCCTTGCTATACAGATATGTATCACTATTCATAAATTAATGAAAAGCACAGTGACTTGATCCAACTCACCCAGTCACCATCAATCAAACAGTAAACAAACAATATCATTTGACTGATCTGACCTGTTACTGAAATGGTAATTATAACTGAAGACAGACAGAGGTATTAAATAAAAGACTATAAGCAATCCACAAGCTAAAATCTGTTTCAAAAAATTCTAGATTTCTGAAAAATCAAAGTTATTTCACAGACAGACTGTGAAAAGAGAGAGAAATTTGTCAATTAAATTAATAACAGAATTGACCCATTTGAGTACATAGTATTTCTTCATACAGTGAACCTATTCAAGACACCTTTGTTAGACTCCACTGGAGGCTACAAATAAGGTGGCTCTGTGCCTCCATAAATCTTTTCTTCTTTTTTTTTTAATTAAAGACTATGTATTTTTTTTGTCTAAGCTTCCCTTTCCTTCAAGTACTTTCCCTTCTACTTCTAAAAGCTCTTCATATGGTAATAAAAATCAGTGTTTCTCTCCTCTTTCAACTACATTTCTTTCCCTCTTTACTACTTCATAGTTTAACAGGAGAGTTTTAAAGTGTCCTTACAGAGGGCCCTCAACCAGCAGCTCTGCAGAACTGTGTTTGAATAATTCATCAGACTAAATCTTACAGAGTGACTAATGTGCTAATTATACAGAAGAGTCATTTATAAGGTTGGGCCGGGTGCTCAATGTTAAACATCATTATAAAATATTCATATGGTATTTAGGAATTTTCTGAAAACTGCAGATATGATAGACATGCATAAAGATGGATAATTTCCTCAATACTATGGTCCTGCTTCACTGAGAAGATTTATCAGAAAGCCAGCATCAAGACCCACTACTTGGAGAGGTAAAATCTATCATGACTGTGTTAGAAATATGCTATCTATGCATACTGCAAAGCTATTTAAAAATAGCTCATTAACCCCCTATAGTCTCAATACTTCCCTTAATTTATTTTCAAATCTGAACCTAGTATTTTATGTGGACTGCCTTTTAGGAGATCTTGTTAAAAATATTTATGAAGGTTCTGTGTGAAACATGAAATTTGGCCATATGTGTTTGGCCACAATATTTCACATTAAACTATACATTTCAGTTATGTTTTAAAGTGAAGAAATTGGAAGCTTTTGATTTATAACAGAAAATGGAACTTAGTGAAAAATATATCATGGTGTTTGTTACTGGAATAGGCGAGATTCTTTTTTCAGCAACACAAGATGCAACAGGGGAAACAATAATGAACAAAAACCTACCCCAGTAGTACAACAGCCAGAAAGTCTACAGATCCAGAGATGAGATCTACAACAGTTCTGTAGCCAAATGAAATATGGTGCCATCTAAAGTATATATGTCATCTTATCAGGAATATTCTGGTGTCAAGATAGTAAGTCAAACTTCTTTGCATAGGCAATGGAAAAAAATTTTCTTGCTTTGTTTCAAAATTATGTAAACTCATTAGCTGTAATTTTCTAGACTAAGTCACAGTTCCTCAAGTTATTAATTAGTATAATTTCTTTCACACATTTTTGATTTGCTCACACTTTCTGATATTTTGCTCAGCTTGGAGACTGCAATGTCCCATCACTCTTTCTCATCGTCTTCTCCTTTTACTCAAAACAACAATAGTATTCCAGAAGAACAACCCAGAAGTACCTCTGGGTACAAGCTAGTCATGGATAGTCCCAGACATGTAAGGAATGCCCAGTGCATTCATGATGTGGAAGCAGACTGCTGAACACAGAAAAAATATTCCTTTTACATGTTTCCTTTAGGATCAGACCATGTAAAAGGGAACTAATGGAACACTTTGTCGTTTCCTTACAAAAACTGCTAAATTTTTGTCACTTCATTTAGGACAAATATTTTTGCCTGCTTAATATCATGGTTCTTTGTTTTTCTCAGTCTCCTTCCACAGGTCAATGCTTGTATAAAAAGTATAAAAACATATCTGTGACTAGCCTACTGTTTGAAAAATGTCCGTGACTTCTAATGCCTTCAGGCTGCAACTCCACTCACAGTAGGAGATCTTCCAACAGACTAGATGTTTCAAAACCCTCGTAAGCCTTTTCACATCTTGTTGCTGACATTATTTTGAGCTCTGCTGTCATCATAGCATCTTTCTTAGTCATAGCTTAAAACTTGAAATAACTAATCTAGAGTGCTTTCTTTTCAATATACCCCTCTGTCCTATAATGTCTCATTTGTTTTACTCTCAACTGGTTTAGAGATATGAAGGGTATGTCAATTGCAAATGGGCTTAGGTAGAAAGTAGATGCCAGCAGGAAAATACAGCATAAGTATCTCCTGGACATATACAACAAAAAAAAGTGAATGTTCACAGGAAACAGTTTTAAGACACTAAGGAGTGAGCTGGTGATATATGATGAGAAATATTATGTTCTTACATTTGGAAGCATAGGGCTAACTGACAAAGCTAATTGCAATGAAGACAGCCCCAAATCTATGAAAACTAAATCTATTTGGTATATAAAGAAAAACTTCAGCAGTAACTTAGGACAAGGATAACTTTTCAGTGATATGAATTCCATCTACTATTTCTAAGGGACTCTCTTGCAAGGACCCAAAAGAAAGCTAGCTATGATAAATAAATATTCATCAAAAATCTCAATCTGTTTTTACTGACTTGGAGAAGGGAAAAAAGTAGCATACAGTAAACAATAAATCACTTTAAATCCCACAGAATTGAGTAAATGACGCTTCATTTAATACATTTGTCCAACAAAGGAATCTAAAAGTCACCTTGATTAATAATCCAGTTTAAGAATGTATGTGAAGGTGAAATAATAATGGTTAATTGGGATATTCTGACTATAAGCAAACGGTATGCGTATGCTAATTTCAGAGACACAGAAAAAAAGTTTGCTTATCTCTGTAACTTTACTTACCTGTGGAAAAGAAACACAACAATGTATTTGCTATGGGAAAGAGAATCCCATGTGCTCCAAAATTTGTTGCGCAAGTATCCATCCTGAAGAGCTCACAAGTGAAGCTGAATCTTATTTCCTCCTTAGAAGAGTCTGTAGAGTCCTTACAATTTAAGCTCTTATATTTCAATCCAAAAATTTCTGTTTAGGCTGTTTGGAATACTGATAGTAACTTAGAGATTGAACATTTTTGTTAGACATGGATTAGTTTGCTGGGGATTTTTACCCACTATGTCTATTACATACATGCTTTACATAAATTTTTCCTTGCCAGTGAATTGGAAATCTTTATTCCGTTAATGCAGTGAAGCTGATCCTTGAAAATGAACATATGAATGGATGATCATGCAGTGCTCCCTAGAAAATCAGACATTATGGAATGTATTTAAAAACTCTTTTTTTTTTTCAGTTTGGTTTAACTAAATCTTTGTTTATGCAGATGAGTATATCTGAATATACCATTGACTTCGGCTCAAGCACTTTTATATAAGGCTGTGTAAATGAGATAAATTTAGATTCTGGTAAATTTAGATTCTGTTTCTGGAATTATTCTCTGTATTCTGTCTTCATGAGCCATAAAGATTTTTCACTATAACAAGTATTTATATAAACATAGAGTCACATAGCGTGATACGCCAGATGGTTGCACTGCCTTTCAGAGGGACTCTGACAGACTAGACAAAGCAGACGGGAACCTCATGAAGTTCAACAAATGGAAAGCAAAGTCCTGCCTCTCAGAAGGAATAACTTCAGGGCCTTCTATACAATGCGGGACAATCAGCTGGAAAGTATCTTTGCAGAAAAGGACCTTGGGGTGGAAAAGCTGACCATGAACCAGTAATGCACCCTCGCATCAAAAAAGCAAGCAGCATCCTAGCTGTGTTGCCAGCAGACAAGAGAAGTGATCCTTCCCCTCTCCTCAGCACTGGTACGACCAGACCTGGAGTCCCAAGACCATGCTCTTCAGACCTCTGTACTGAAAGCACTGTATCAGAGAAACACAGAATAGATGAGGTTCAAAGAGACCTCTAGAGATCATCTATTTCAACCCCACTGCTCAAAGCAAAGTCAGCTAGAGCAGCTTTATCCAATATAAGTCATATCTAGAAATTCAGTTAATATTTCAAACTAGCTACTACAGTCCATAATAAAAAGACTTTATGAGGAAGAGGTATCTTACAGAATTTCCGTCTAACTGACCTAACATGTACATGTTTAGTCTATTATTGCTTTTAAAAGGTTCAAGCTAGCTGATATACTTTTTTTACATCCAGGAGAGCTGAACAAGTTTCAATTGTTCTTGAGAAAGGACAGACAGAAAATTATTTACAATTTCTTATAGACTAGTATTCTATGTGAAATTTTAAACACAAACATGCACACACACACAAACATCTGCTGAGAACTTTCATAATTTGAAATAGACATTGTAATCATTTAAATCATTAAAAGACATAAAAGAGAGGGTTTTTTTCCATTGATGATTACAGGAAAATATGGAAAACTAGTCTGATTGCTTGCATACTTCCAGATAGTACTGAGGAAAAGAACATAGAGGGGGCAACATGACATTAGTTGGAAGGTATTACCAGCCAGGCAAATTCCTGTTTTCCACTCTGATTAATTGATTAAAAAAGCTATAAGAAAAACAAGGCCATTTAAAAAAAAAAAAAAAACAAAACCCCAAACCAAACCAAAACTAAAAATGCTTATTGCCAAATATTCAGGACCCTGAAAAATGCAAGATAATTTGATAGCTCCTGAAATTTTTTGCCCTGCAATATAAATTTCTCAAGAGCAGTGACTTTCAAATGTATTTTTACTTCATTCATATGCAACTTAGCAAAAATGTCACACTTGGTCATTTAGAAGAATACTTTTTCTGCTTGTGTCTGGCTGCACATGAAACTGCTTACCCTAGAGGACTTCTATACCTTTGTTTTTGTTTGAAGTAGTGATGTACAGTTAGTAAAAGTAGCAATGCTACTGTTTTTATTTGTCTTCCTGTGATGTTTATTTGTTCCAACAACCAATTTTGGAGCAGCTGCCTCTAAGGCAGTGGCCACCATCTGTGAAATGCATCTAGAGAACTGTCCCAGCTAATGTATTGCCATGATAGCTTCTTGTCCTCAGCTGAAGACCAAGTCCCATTTTTGTATTGATTCTACACCAAGGAGAATTTCCAGAAGAATCTAAAATTCTGGTAAATGAGTTATTAATACTTTTTCTGAGAATACAGAGACATTTGTAAGGAGAGGACAAATCTCCACATGGTAGTTTGGTAGTTTGTTGCCTTCAGGCTTCTTGTATGTGAACTTTTTATGCAATGAAAGGAAATCAAGACATGACACTGGAACAATGCGTCTTGGAAAATAATGCATTCACCTATTCCTACAGTGAAAATGAGTGGGAAAAGTTTCATGTCAGTGAAGAATCTGAAGATGAGCAGTAAGTTCTGAGAAAAGATTTAAAACAAAATATTATTTACTTAGCAAATATACCTCTGCCTTTTACTAGCTCTGCTCAACACTACCAGCCAACTTCCTCCTAGAGGATGAATGTGCTGGGTCTTTTTTATATCTTCCATGTAGCTTCTTTGTGCTCTAAACCCTGGGTTTGGGAGATTATGCAATCCTGCAGACTGATATGACTTCTATCTGTGGGGTAAGGCCAGCGCAGTTCTCTGAACGTGTTTTCTCTTATGTGTACAATGCAATAAATCCAGTGGTATTCATGAACATGTTATACTTCTGGAGATATAACATTAATTGGCTGTAAATAAAGCCAAATGTATCCTGAAATGCTAATGTTTGTAACTTCTGGTAGTCAGTGCATGTTTCTTGCACTGTTTTCTCATTCTGCAATAGTCTCTCCACCCATCTTTCCTGCTGCCTCCCTTCACAATGTCTGTGGAGATTTCAATAAGAGCTTTTATTATTATTGTATTTGCAGGTTTCTTTCATTAATTCAGACTTCTGTTTTTTTAATTTTTTTTTATTTATTTCTTTTTATATGTTGCTGAGAATCTTCACAGTTAACAACAGAAAACAGATTAATAGGCCCCATACAAACAGTAATCAATAAAGATTATTATAACACTATGACAGAATAAGTATTCAGAATTTTTCAAAGTAAAAGTAACTGAAACTATAAAAAGAAAAGTAGGAATGAGATGCATAGTCTTGCATAGTTTCTACAGACTAATTTTACCTATCAGTAAGTTGCAAAGGCCCGCAACTCTGCTATAGACAACACCAGGAGCCACAGGGGCTTCTCCCAGGGGCTGTCAGCATAGGGGTGCTTACTGGCCAGAGTCCTTCCCATCCCCCTGTCGGGAGCAGGGCAGCCAGGAAGCAGCCAGGAACAGCCTGAGATCTGGGCATTGGGCACCTTTCTGGGGATGGGGATAGGCCAAGGCTGGGTGGGGATGGTGGCTGGAGGTCAGGATCAGGCCCAATTAAAGGATCCAGGATTTGACAGACCCAGGATGGCTGCAGAGGGCCATGGGGATGGGGATGGGGTTGGACCAAGGTTGGCCTAGGCCTGGAGGTGGGCCTGGCTTACTGAGTCCCATGGCCAAGCCAGGAAGGGCTGTGTGAATCTGGAGATTAGTTCTCTTTCAGCATTGTTGGGCAAGGTCTGGTAGTCCTGAAGGGCTGACATGGCGTTAAGAGCAGGATGGGGGGGAGCCCTGAGAGTGTGGGAAGGGCCAGTCAGGACTGGGAGTGCCTTCGGGCTCATGACATTTTCTAATATGTTTTAAATCAGAAAATCTACCTCACAAAGAAGAACTGACAACAAATAAAGGGAATTAGTTGAAGAATGGTTGAAGTGAAACTAATGGAACATAATTATTCCCATGTGAATTTTCCTCATATAAATTATTTATTCCCATATTAGGTAAATTTTTAATTCATACTGTAAATAATGTCTGGAGAAGTCTTTTCAGATGTTGTTCAATGATTTATTCTGTCCTGGGAGCAAATGAGATTAAATGCTGTAATTTAGAGAAGAGAAGGACTACAGAAGCTAAAAAAAATGTTCACAGTTCTCACTGAAGTGTGCTGAAATATGAAAATAACTTTTTTAACGTGACTGACTCCCATCACTATTGTTTGGGTGCCTTTCATCTGACTTCTGTTAGGTAAATACCTCTTAATTCCAGGACTTACCACACATTCCAGACAAATTAAATGTTCCCCAAGTTTGCAGTTGAAAATTATTGGCTCTTATGAAGAAGAATAATGAATTTGAGGTTGTAGAGAGAAACAAAGATTGTTTCAACAACTCATATTTTCCTAGACGAATATTTTAAGTATCCTGCCTCCTTCATTTTGACTTATTTTCATGCATTAGTGTTTCTTCTGAATGTTGGCAGTTAACTACTGAGTACCAAGGACTTGTGTGTAGCAAAAGATGAGAACATCAAGTGTTCTTCTATCAGAAAGGATTATTCATTTCTCTAATTCATTTTATGACTCATTCTTCCCCATCTACTTTAATTTTTCTTACAGGTAAAAATTTTGATTTTTTTCTGAGGAAACAATACAAAAGGAAACCCTCACTACAGACCTTTGTGTTTCCTTTTTTTCAAAAAATATCTCTAACGAAAGAAAAATATTACTTGATATCCCATTTTTAACTGGACTCTTCCTAATTATGATCAGGATCCAACAAAGGTTTTTGGATGAAAATACAGTTTTTCATTGCTTGTCAATTTATGCTTTATGTCAGATGTATTACCTTGCTTGTGTGATGGCAAATAGACACTTTTCTTGTTACAAACTCATACTATATCTATTTCCTACTATTATTGTGTTTGTTTTTAACTGTTTGGCAGTGTACAAAGCTGGCATATGTCTCACCAGATTATAAATTCTACAAAGCTGTTAGCATTTTGTGAAGTATCATAATGTACTCTTGACTGATCTTATATTACCAAAGGCCTCAGTCAGCCATTGAAGACTGAAACTGGCAGACTATTTAGCGTGCCTTAAGTGTAACTTTGAGACAGCAGGAGCTAGAGATTTCTGTAATTATACTCCTCGATTGTGGAATCTGCTCCCTATTGAGACTGGAAAAGCAGCATCTGTTGTGACATTTACGTTAAAATTAAAGAGATACACAAGCTTGTTGATGCATTTAACTGTGGGGAATAATCTTAATTATTATTTTTAAATTGTTTTTGGAAAAAAGACCTTAAAAATGAAGCTGTGGAAAGGACTTCATGTTGTTAAGTTAAGAAATTGTTTGAAATTGTTATTTATTATTTGTCCACAAATGAAAGGAAAAAAAGAGGTAATCAATATCACAAACACAAAATAAAACAGCCAGTCTGGATTTTGCAAAAACAGTTATTGCATCCTTATTAGTTCAGTCATGCATCCTCCCCACTCCCATCCTACTTGTACAGCACTTGCAGTGCTTCATACACAGAGGCTGGTATTTGCCCTAAGAAACATAAGCTATGAAACCATATTTCTAATTAGTTCTGTTTTTAAAACTAGCTTAAAATCACAGAAAAATTTCTCTCACTTCATTTAATTAGAAGGTGATTTTTTTTTTCTGAGTTGGCTGGGTCACTTGGCTAGTGTGCCACCAATTCATAATATTATCTAATTTTTCATATATTCTTGTTTTTAAATCTTCTGTTTTATAGCTGTTACAGATTCGTCAGCAAGTAATGTTGTCCTGTAGTATTCATTTTATTTTAGATCACAGCATTCTCCTAGGCTATTTTTTCTTCCTGTCATTCAGACAGGCTGTATTTAAACTGGAATTCTTATTACATCTCTATAGAAGTGACTGTACAAAACGGGACAAATCTCAGATGTCCTCTTCAGCACTAACCTTTAAATATAAATGGTTTCTAATATGTTATATCTTTCATGTATGTTACCATAATTAAACACCATAAGCACATCTGAATTTTGTAATCCTAATGTAAACAGAGGTCAAAACTAGATAGTGAGTTATGGCCAGAACTGTTGACATTTTGTAATCCGCAAGACAATAAAAGTATAGATTTCCTTCTTTGAATAAAGTCCCTATTAGATCCTGTATTTCTTGATAATTCTACTTCTCTTTGTGCCTCTCCCACAGGCTCTATTTAGGCCAGATTCCTGTTCTTTACTTCTTGGCTGGCAAAATTCTGTTTGGAAGTTTGCAAGTCAGGTATACCTAAGTTACTCTAAACTATAGTGAATGCCAAAATTAATTCAATCTTAAACTTACATGTGTCTCATAGATACCATCTCTCAGAAAAATTTCATTCTAAAGGACTATGTCCATAGTATTGCCGCTTTGAAGACATCCCATCCCTGGAGCTATCTAGGTACATCTATCTTAGAATGCATGAACCATCAGGACGACAATCTGAAGTGTCTATAGATAGGACATTAGTGGCGGTTGTCACATAGCAGAAGAGACAAAATGTTTTGTTCTAACTAGGGCTCATTCAGTTTAAAATGCAATGAAAATACATATTTGGGATATCTTCCTTATTTTCATTATGAACAGAAAGAACTGTTGGTTTAGTAGTATGTTCTCATACTCATTTTATAATTACCATCAATTTAATTTTTGAGCTTTGTAAGAAATCTGCCTCAAAAAGTTTTCAGAATAATTTCATGTTATATAGACAGGAGAGAGAGAAAAAAAAGAAATAGCAGAATAACAACTAGCAATTTCATTGCTCTGCTTAGGAGTAGATTTATCTTTCCTTCATAGTAAACTGCTAGTAGAGTTTCAGGCTTTGTGTTAGTCTTATCTATTAAAAATAAATTGTACAAGACTACGCATGATTTTTAAAATCAAAATATTCACCATCATCTAATAAAGGACTGTTCCAAAGGATAATTTGAAAATATCATATGCAGTGAATAAACATGGAAAGGGGGTAGAGGTGATGTAATTCTGTGCTGTGGAATGATTCCAGAATTCTTTTGTTCAGTTCTGAGGACTATGGAAAGAATAAACATGGGTACATAGGTTTTAAAGAAGTTTCACTGCTGAACAGCTTCAAAAGGGCATTACATTTCAGCAACATAACCAGTCTAAAAAAGCACTCATCTATTTGCTTTAGAGTTAATAACTTTTTGTGTGCAAGCACATGAACACTGCATTAGAAAAGACTTACTTTAAGTGTTACGTAAGTACATTCTAATTTGCTAATTAAGTACGTACATTCTACATTGCTATGGATAATTTTCAGGTGGATCTGGCAACATTTTCCCTTCAGGTTAGTGTGCTTTTTAAAGGAAATAATTTTCAGAATTCCACCTGTACCTATAGTATTCCAGACTTCTATGACAAGTTTCCCTTCATGTTTCTAGAAAGCTGAAGCTCTCAAAAATTTTTCATTTAAGAGAGAGAAACAAGCCATACTGAAAACATCCACTCTTTCTACCAGCAATATAAATCATCATCACTGATGAAGACGTCAGCCTGAAGTACCTTCTGGGCAAATAGTCAAAAGTCTGCAGAGGAGCTTATACTTCAATAGTATCTACAAAGCCATATTTCCCATTGGTATAAATATGCAGATTTATCAAAACACACTTGTTTATTCTGTTTAAGTAAACAAATACTCCTCTATATGCTTATGTCAATAAATTTTCTTTTCAATAAACCAGTACATATCAGAGAATATGCAGCAGGGACTTTTTGGTGGCTCATGTTTCTGACCACCAGACAGAAAAATTAATGAGGGTTCTCAGTATGTGTAGTGGTATCCCTCACAAGGTTTAGCAAAATTAATGTGCCTGCATTTGGAAGAAGAGATGAGGTGTATATGAGGTCTGTGGATAATCAAAAAAATAAGTGGTAGATGGGAAAATTTATGAGGCGTAGTGGAACTTCTCTGTTCTGTTATTCCTTCAGGATAGGAGAGTGAAAATGTTCTGCAAGCCTGTGGAGAGAAACCAAAGAGACTGAAAGATGGCTGTCTCTTATTCCAGCAATGAAGGGAAGACTGAGAAACTTCTAGAGAGACGGATAGCAGGCTGTCAATGACAGTTGATGCTGCAGATGACAAAACCCTGAAAGCAGGTTAATAATATAGTTTTGTAGTCCTAAAAAACCTCAGGGGTAGAAAATTGCTGAAGAACTGGATAAAGTAACAGTAATTAAAATGAGGGAAAATGTCCTGAATGTGTTGAAGAACCATAGCCCAAAGTTCAGAAATCTAGCATGAATTTGAAATCTAGGAGTTCTTAAACATTTCCCAGCTTACCGATTGTCACGGTTTAAACCTGGGATGGCTATTAAGTGAACGACAGATGCTCTTTGTTAACCCCTCCCTCCCGGAAATGGGAGGGGAAGAGAAAAGGGAAAGAGACTTATGGGTTAGAAAAGTTAAAACAGCTTTAATCTAACTACAATAATAATGAATAATAATAATGAAATATATACAAATATACAAATATGCACCAAACCGATATTGAGCTCCCCCCCACCGATGACCAATACGTCACCCGGATGCTGCAGGGCATGCCCTGGGAAGGTCCCGGACTGTACTCAGCAGCAGCAGGCAGGAGCTGGATTCAGGAATGCACGGATCGGGATCAAATGCAGAAGAATTGACAGAGTCCTCCTCGGACACCAGCCATAGAAGAAGAGAGCGAGACCCTTGTCATCCCTCAGCTTTATACCGAGTATGACGCGTATGGGA
>VZSC01019460.1:65282-84384 GCA_013398225.1 Steatornis caripensis
GGGGGGGGGGAGAAATTCTTCCTTAAAATTCAGGAGTATGTCTCATATACTATATATACTATCATGTCCCTGAATGTTCCCTATTGTCAAAATCATACCTCTCCTCTGATCTTGTTGTGTATATTTTGTTACATAAATTATTCAGTTTTGATGAGTCCTATAGGTCAGACACTGAACAGAACCCATTCCAGACACTTAAATATTACAAGCAGTTTTGATTTTTTCTGATATCTGTTCAAATACAGGCCACTGTAGAAGTTGATTAAATACATAATTTCCAAATAAAACATGCACTTTGGAATTAAGTTTGTGCTAAAGCTAGAATACTCTAGGAGTTAGAAACTTAAAAAAAGGTAAATTATCCTGGAATAGATAGTCCCTGTTTGGATGTGAAAAAATAATTAGAATTATCATTAGCAAACCAGCTCAAATAAGACTACCTAAATCATATGGTTTCTCACATGTATATGCCTGGCAAAAGGATACCTTTGCTTTTTTATCACACATCGAAATTTTACTTAATCAATCCAAGCAATGTAGCTCATTCAATATGCAACATTTTGAGATTACATATTTTAAATGAAGTACTGTGGAAAACATTTTTCTTGAACTACCAAGAGACTGCAATACATAGAACTTAATTTTAGTGAATTTACAGATGTCTTTTTTATGCACCTCTCCTCTACTTTTGTTCATTTAGCTGGTGTTCAGGAAAATAGAAAACATCCATTTAGGAAAATATAAAAATGAAGTTTTATTTTTATGTTATTTCTAACATGCCCATTAAATTCTACGATACACTAAATGAGTTGAGAACTTGAAAATAATAGCTTGTACCCTCAATGAACTCCTGGATGAGGCAGTATAGCCACTGCAAATTCGTTGTTTGCAATTTGCTTTGCTATATGTTTTTAACTCCATTTTATCATCTGATACTTCTCAAGCTATCATCACCCCTAGTATCTTTAGTACCATATTTTTTTTAGGGCAGGTTTGTAAATAGTGCATGCCCCTAGCAGTCTTATTAAAAGACCTTTTTTCCTAGACAAATCCCTTCTTTCCTCCATTCCAATTAAGCAATTAATCATCTATATTCTTTATATCTCCACTGTAAAAAAATATTAACAAGCATGTTGGAAACTGAGTATGTGAATTTGCACAAATTCTACAGAGTGCTAGTTCCTTGGATGTTATTGTAGACAGCACCCAATTTGTAATGAGAGAAAGCACTATTTTCAAATTCACAATCTTCTATTTGTCAGTCTGATATAAGATATATTCCACTCTTCTAATTCTCTGTTATTATCATATTCTTGATAAGAACACAACTAATTTAGCTTTGTTGCTATCACTGATTCAATTCAGGTAAAAGACATAAGAGTAAATTACAAAATTACTGGTCACATTAAAATATAAACAAAATAATAAAAAGCTGCAACAGGTAACCTCTTTCTTCATATTATTCTTTTTTCTGTCTATAATTTGAATTTCCATGCTGTGATGTTTGATGGTGTCTTCCCTCCCCTGCCTTCTTTAACTCTGTTGTCTACTGAAAAGAAAAAGCCGATGAGGAAGTAAAGATTTTTTTTTATTTATTCATATTTACAATTATATTTGTGACAAAATCTGTAAATTATAAACCCAGAAATTACATAGAATTGACCACGGGAGGGAAGGACATCATAGTGAATTAACTAGAGGATGTTTTGTTCATCTCTACACTGAGAAGAACATAACATAACAAATACACATTGTTAATCCATCTGGGAATTTCATCACATCACTTCAGGTTTTGGGGTTTTTTTTCCCTTTTACAGTCCATTTCACTCTCCTACTGATTCTTTTACTGAAATCATGATCTGGAATGTGCGACATCCCAATAATAGCCAAAAGTAGGCAATGTTGCTAATAAAACTTTATACATACAACCAAGGAGAAGCTGAACAGAATAAAAAAGTCAAATATTAATTACCTTGAAAAAGCTATGCTGAAATCTGCAGAAACTAAAGTTGTCTAAAAGGTATAGCAGGGTCCATGTTGAAAAAGAAATTTATAAGTATTTCTTTAGAAATCCAATACAAAGTTCCTCAGCACTTACAATGAATTACTCCTTCATCCTCATAGCACCTGAAAGTCTTCTGTCTTACAAAAACCTGATTTTTTGTAAAGCTAAGGTATGAGATCTAGAAATGAGAATTTATGTTTTGTTTTTCAGATGTTGCCCCTCCATAAAATGTCTACAACATAGCAATGACTTTGTGCTGCTTCATTAATTTTTTGAATGGCACTTGGATATCTCATACGAAAGTCTTGAGAACAGATGCAAAATAAATTATCATTATATTAACTCCAACTTACTCCTCAAAAAAAATTGAAAGAAACCCCTTTAGGTCATCTGGGAAACACCTTTAAATGAAGGAACATTATGGTTACTATTCATTCCTTTCCTCCTCTTTGTAGGTTAGGGTTGATTGTAATCAAGTTGATTACAGCTTTGCAAGGAAAGAAGGGATTTGGGCAGGTGTGGGGGGAGGAGTGAAAGACAACAATCTTCACACTGAATTAATTATTTATTTTGAAAGGGAAATGCTTCTGTCCAAAGAGACAAAGCAGGATTATCGTAATTTTTAAGACCTGCATCACTGTTGTTGGATAAGTTTAATGAAGTGGTACATCTTTTAGAATAGGTATCAGAGAAAGTCAAGTTATTTTGAGGATTACAGAAGTAGAGGGAATGGGGAAAATGAGAAAGATTTAAATAGTGCTTTACGTATACCTTAAGTGTGTGTCATTAATGAAATGGGAAACATTATAAAATCAGAATGTTCCTGATATATGTGCGAACAGTGATCCTTATTCAGCAAAAGTAGTTTATATTCTGTTTTGAGGTTTTTTACCTATAAATTTCAACTTTACCAGACTCATTAAATAGCTTCAACTTTATTGTGTGTAAGATAGATTCATAAAATGTATATGAAATCAGATCAAATGCCAACAGATTTGCAGTTACTGACTGAAAGAAAACAACATAAGGTGCAGACCAAGAAAAGCCTTGAATTAAAAAATAAATAAATGCTTGACTGGACTAAGTGATCTGTTGTTCATGACCTTGTTTAAAGTTCAAGAGGTCAGGCTCTTTGATTCTGGGTCACAGTTCAAGGAACAGAGTCAAAGTCCTTACACTGACCCAGGTGATGCACGGAGCTTTACATTCAACAAGGTTTCCTTCCAAGAGAAAGAAGCCCTTTCAGGGAAGTTTAAGTTCTAAATCACTTCAAAACTTAAAATTCCTTTTACAAGCCCTCTTTAGTGTCATTTTGTTTAATTCTCAAGAAAATAGAGAGAATGTTAGCTCATCCAGATACTTGTGATAGCTTGCATTGGAAATGCTTAGCAGTCAAAGCATGCAAGACAGGTAATAATGTAAACCCTTGATACTTCAATCTCTGATTGTTCAGGGCTTTCAAGTTGCTACCTAATGAAATCTGACATCTGTTGATGTGGTGAATATAGGAAATGACAATTTTTATACATCCGTGCCTATATTTTTCTGAATCTTACTTTGTAGTTATTCATTTTCACTGTAGATTTGTGGCAATCGTGTCTCTTATTAGGTCCTGTTCTTCTATATATCAGTTTTCACAGGCAGTACAGTTCTGTTAAATCTCCTCAGACAGACATATTCTCCTATATCTTGATTCTCCCTAGAGTCTTCATTTCAGCAACAACTGGGAAACAATTAAGAAATCCCAGCTACATAAAAGTATCCAAATGTTTCCTCCTTCCTTCCTTTAAGATGAAGATATTGAAACTCTTCCTAGAGTTTCCTTCTACTTCAATCTCTGACAGGAGAATGAAGTACATCAATCTTTTTGATTGCATTCTCCATACATTTACTTCTGAAGCTATGGAAATGAGATATCTGTGATGTTGAGGATTGTTTTTACCATTTTCTATGGCACAGAGCAGAAGTCTTCATTCAAATAGATTTAGCTGTTACATGAATTCCTAAAACTTGCATGTTAGAGCATGGGATCTAGCAGGAAAATTGTTACTGTTGTCATATGAGCCAGCAACATTGCTGCCAAGTAATATTTTAACTCTTCTTAGAAGGTGAAATTGAAGTTCACTTACCTATAAAGGCATCTTTGCTGTGTAAAGAGAAAATGAATGCACAAACCAAAGTCAAGATAGTGAGTTTCATATAGGTTATAAAATAATATTTTTTAAAAAAATCATGAAGTAGGTAGAACAGATAACTCTTCATCAGAATTCCTGAGACACTTGTACACATCCAAGTGGTAAAAGAATCTTATCTGTACACATTAAATGTTTATAATTAAATGTTGTAGGGTAACACAAATTAATGTGCATACTCATGTGGGGGGTGGAGCTCTCTTCTTTTTAATTTTTCATGTGTAGTCCAGCCATAATTAACTGTGCCATTTCATTTTACTTTTTTATAATACCTTTCTATTTTTTTAATACAGGTTGTCCTTCAATTATTAACTACTGGTAAACATGAACTAAGTAAATATTTTTGCTTGTTTTGAGTATCAAGGACAGAAAAATGGTGTATTATATAAATATAATTAAAATATCACTGGAAATTGTCCTGAACCCCTATTATTTCTTTGAGTAATTACATGCACACTCTTATAAAAACTTCACTGTAAATTCCAAACTGAGAGTACTTAGCTTTAGTTTGTATTCGAGACAGGAGCATGAAACTCATCCTACTGAATCTAGTAAACACACAGTAAAAATTCATCATTGAAACTCAAAGATGAATCCACAGGAATCAGTTTGGAAACATCTCCCACTGAGTGAGTTGATCAGTGGCACAGAGACAAACTAGAAGACAGAATCACTTTGGTTCCTACTGAACAGGATCTGCAGCATATGTGAGACAAAGCTATGAAGAACTACAGAACAACTGAGGTTGAATGAGACCTCTAGAGATCATCTAGCATCATGTAAAGCATGGCCAGTCAGAACATGTTGTCCAGGACTGTGTCCATTGAGATTTTGAATGCCTCCACAAATGGAAACTCCACAATCTCTCTGGGCAACCTGTGCCAGCGTTCAAGCACTATCACGGTAAAAACATGTTTTCTTGTGTTCAGATAGAATTTCCTGTATTCTAATTTGTGCCTGTTGCTTCTTGCCCTGTTGTGGGACACTACTGAGAAGAGTCTGGCTCCTGCATCTTCATTCACTCCCATCACGTATTTGTACACATTGATGAGTTCCCTTCTGAACTTTCTCTTTTCCAGCCTAATTGATCCCAGCTTTCTCAGCCATTCCTGATATGACAGATGCTCCAGACCCTTAGCCCTCTTAGTGGTCCTTTGCTGGACAGCCTTCAGTAGCTCTGTGTTTCTATTGTAGTGGAGAGCCCAGAACTGGACACAGTACTCCAGATGTGGCCTCACCAGTTATCAAGGTTGAACCACAGTTGGCAACTAAAGCACCACAGAGTCACTCACTTACTCCCCCCACAGTGGGATGAGGGAGAGAATTGGAAGGGTAGAAGTGAGAAAATTCATGCATTGAGATAGAAAATTGCCATGTCTCACCAAAGAGTAGGGAGTGGTGACTCATGTTCATGGACTGTCTTGCTATGAATATGGCATACACAGTGCCTAAGGTCACAGGTAAAGAAAAACTTTTATTCTATAGCTAGACTCATTGATAAATAATTGGATAACAGAAATAACTAGATAGCAGAAATAGTTGTTGCTCACTATATGTGTGTGGTTTATGTCTTGTGTTATTTATTGGAAAAGAAAGAGAAAAATAAAGAGAGGGAGGAGGAAGCGGCAGGGAGGAGGAAGCGGCAGGGAGGAGGAAGCGGCAGGGAGGAGGAAGCGGCAGGGAGGAGGAAGCGGCAGGGAGGAGGAAGCGGCAGGGAGGAGGAAGCGGCAGGGAGGAGGAAGCGGCAGGGAGGAGGAAGCGGCAGGGAGGAGGAAGCGGCAGGGAGGAGGAAGCGGCAGGGAGGAGGAAGCGGCAGGGAGGAGGAAGCGGCAGGGAGGAGGAAGCGGCAGGGAGGAGGAAGCGGCAGGGAGGAGGAAGCGGCAGGGAGGAGGAAGCGGCAGGGAGGAGGAAGCGGCAGGGAGGAGGAAGCGGCAGGGAGGAGGAAGCGGCAGGGAGGAGGAAGCGGCAGGGAGGAGGAAGCGGCAGGGAGGAGGAAGCGGCAGGGAGGAGGAAGCGGCAGGGAGGAGGAAGCGGCAGGGAGGAGGAAGCGGCAGGGAGGAGGAAGCGGCAGGGAGGAGGAAGCGGCAGGGAGGAGGAAGCGGCAGGGAGGAGGAAGCGGCAGGGAGGAGGAAGCGGCAGGGAGGAGGAAGCGGCAGGGAGGAGGAAGCGGCAGGGAGGAGGAAGCGGCAGGGAGGAGGAAGCGGCAGGGAGGAGGAAGCGGCAGGGAGGAGGAAGCGGCAGGGAGGAGGAAGCGGCAGGGAGGAGGAAGCGGCAGGGAGGAGGAAGCGGCAGGGAGGAGGAAGCGGCAGGGAGGAGGAAGCGGCAGGGAGGAGGAAGCGGCAGGGAGGAGGAAGCGGCAGGGAGGAGGAAGCGGCAGGGAGGAGGAAGCGATCATTGGTCCAGGTTCCAGAGCTGGTGCAGCCATCAGGGGCTTCTGTTCTGTAGGAGTGCTCAACCAGAAGTTTTCTTCCCACCTGATGCTATTTTCTGTCCCCTTTTATTCTCATCCCTCAACGTTGGTCACCTCCTCCAAAAGTTTCATTCTGGGTAGCATTCAGCATTCTTCTGCTATTGGTTAATTAGTCTTACTTGCTATGTAAATTAGCTCATTATGGAATGAATTGAGTTGGTGGTCACAATATCAGCCTTTAGCTTTCATTCTCACTGACTTCCCTGCTGCTTGGGCAATCAGTCAGACTTTGGCTGTCTGTAGAACTACCTCATTTCTGTTATAAGTTCACATAGGTAAGTTGGCACTAAACCAATATTTATTCATTATGGTTTCTGTAACTCATTGCTTCTGAATAATTTATATTTTCTGATTACATTGATGATTCAACACAAAGTTATATTGGCTGACATTCAAGTCAGAAGTATGCACAAGTTCATCAGCTAGGAATTTAAGTTTCACAAAAGTGAAAATGTAGGTTTTGGTCAGTTGTGATTATCTATTAAGTTTCCTGTAAATTGCTATCACTGGGTACCTGGGAAGATACTGGCAGAACTAACATTAAATATGCTAATAATTTAGTTTAGGGTATATATTAGTTACCTTATGATGACCTTATACAATTTGAAACAATGGCCAATTGAATGAAAGGAAATTTGACTACAAAGAAACTTCAGAAGCCATCTAATCCATCTGCTACCTTAAGGGATCCTGGCAGCAGTTTGTTTAACCTATTCTTTAAAATCTTTGAACAAACCTTCCTCACAAAACACATCTGTACTTAAGAAAGTCTGTAAGAAGTTGTAATGCTCCTCCGCTGTCTATTTGGGTTGCTGATCCATTGGACTTTCAAAATAATCCCAAACCTCCATAGTGTTCTCCTCACAATTCCCTGTAAATCTAGAAGTCCAAAGAATCCCCTAAAAACCTAGGCTTACAGGATTTGTAATGGTCTTACTCACTATGTTGTATGTCTGCTCCTGTTCCTTACTGTTCAAAATCTAATTGTCCTTGTATGATCTGTGGAAGTATTTTAAGCAGAAATGGTCAGATATAGAATTAATACTATAAAACATTAAAGGATCTAACAAATATTTGAAAATAATACACGTTTTACACAGTGAAAGACTCAAAATAGAGCCTACTAGATGTCTTTACGACCACTTCCCAAAATGACTTAACAAGAGAAAAGCTCTGGATTTTTTTGTCTTCTCAAGCAAGATCACAGTTCTAACACAATCTGAATTTACAGAAAAACTAAACAGAATCTCTGGATGCTATTCTGCTGCTGTAGAGCTTAGAGCAGGAAGGGCGAACTAAACATGGCAGCAAGTCATTCTCTGTTGGTGGATTCAGCTCTTATCATTAAGACATTGCATCTTTAAGTCTTTCATGTAGACTGTGAGGAAAAGCATTACAGGAAGGTGGAGCGTAGAGGGGGTGGACGGGAACTACACAAAAGACACAGGCATGGTGGAAGAGAAAGGAGAGGAAAATCAAGAGAGGATTATAAACTTTACCTTCCCAAGGTCTGATCAAACTTTATATGATCCTTTATAAAGGAATCAGCTAAAAATATTTCATGAAAATGTGTTTGCCACATTATCAAATTATTCAAAATCAGCTGGCATAGCCACACAGAAATATCAGGAAATAAGATTGGAAACTTTTGCACAGCTCTATCAGACAACTTTCTTCTATATAGTTTTTGGGTTTGTTTTTTTTTTTTTTTTAACACATTATATTCCTGACCCTACACCACCAAAAGGATCTGCAGCATTATTGCCTTAAGTAAAGTCCACATTTATGGTACAAAGATGTCACGGTTTAAGGCTGAGCTGGTTATTAAACAAATGACAGATACTCTTTGTTAACTCCCTTCCTTCCCAAAACAGAGGAGAAAGAGAAAAGGAAAAGAGATTTATTGGTTGGAAAAGTTAAAGACAGCTTTAATCTAACTACAAGAATCATGTATTATAATAATGGGAAAAAATAACAATGAAATATATACAAACATACACAAAACCAATATCAAGTTCCCCCCACCAATGACATCTGTCACCTGGATGCTGTGGGGAACACCCTAAATAAGTCCCAGACTGTACTCAGCATCAGGAAGGAGCTGGATTCAGGATCAAAAGCAAAATAGTCAGATAGAGACCTCCTCAGATGCTGAAGCAAGGAGCTAAGTAGAGCTGGAGAGCAGCACCCTGCAATGTCACCAGCACCCCTACTAATAGCCCCAAACTGGGCTTAAATAGGCTCCTGGGCCATGGGTGTGGGCAGAAGCACCAGGTGAGGCTGCTTAGGGTCTTTAAAGACCATTAGTGCCCTGGCCATAAAGGGAGAGGGATTGACCCTTGTGATCCCTCACCTTTATTCCAAGCATGATGTGTATGTGATGAAGTACTGCATTGTGTCAAACCAGGACAAAAGACTAGATCTGAAAAAATAATGTAATTAAAAAGAGAAAAGCTAGTGACAAGAAAGAACATTTACAGTCTTCACTACTACTGTGAATTGAGTAAGATCCAGATACCCCATACCCAGAAGAGAGTCTCAAGATGGAATGTCTAGTAATGGAAAACCAGCTCAATTTGCAAGCTGTCTTGAAGATTATCCTGTGTAATCACAATGGCATATATTTTTCTTTTGGGGCTGCAAGAGCTATAGATATTTTCCTGTGTTTACCAGACTGGACTTAAGCACTAGGAAAAAAAAAAAAAGAGCAAATGCTGCCTTCTTACCTTACATGTTGGTAAATAATAATACAAAGGGAAAATAACTGTGAGAAAGGGGTTTTGGCTCTTGTAAGAGTAATGTCAGGGAGAAGAGGGAAAATGTACAAAATTATAAGAAGGACTAATAGCTAGGACATCACAAATGAATAAGGATAGCAAAGGAGAAGAGCAGAAAGTGCAGTAATGAAAACAGAATACCAACCTGTACTTCCACTGTTTCTTCTCTAAGATATGAGACTGCCAACTGCAATAATAGATCCAATTAACCTTCCACTTTATCCTGGTACTTACACTGTAGTACATATTTAACTTCACCTGATGTTGACAGTAATTTCTATATACATATAGTTGTAAATTAAAATGGGATTATTGCATAATTATCTGTTTGGATAAACATAATGAAATTCAAACAAAATAGAACTTTATTTTTGTTTTGGAAAAGGAACTAGGAATACTTCTGTTCTTCAAGGAAATGTTACTATATTACTGACATGGGGTATAGCAGACATAGGAAAGTAGCTCTGACAAATATTCAAATTTCAGATTTTGATATTTAGTGCCTTAAAGAAATCCTATACTTAGTGTGCATGCTTCTGTGTTTGTGCCTGTATAAATGGCTTGCATCATTAGAAGTAAATTTGTGTTTAATAAGACTTTCAAATGAACTGCAGTTCTAAACTTCTAGTTCAGAAGCGTCATTTATTATGGTAAAGAATGCAAGAGTCCAAATTGAATGCAAATAGTGTGATTTATAAATTGATCTTTAATGTGAAATATTCTCAAAAATACTTGAATTATTGCCATCTGAGTAGCCTCAGAGCCTTCATTGCTCATGAATAAAGAATGTTCATTTCAAAAATTTAAGAACGTTTACATCAACATTTCATTGCAATGACTGTATGAACTGGTGGCAAAGACAGCATGAGCACTGAAGTTTGTGACCTGTGTGTTTGTTCAGCAGTCATTTTGACTAAAGTGAAGAGAAGTATCCATACTGTATTGCTAACAAATTCAAACACCTCTACAAGATAGAACAGAAAAAGGAGCTGAAACATAAAGTGATTTTTAAAACAACACTTGGAGGTAGTCTAAGTCTGAGCTTACTCTTGAAGAAAGCTGGTTTGAAATACTTACATTTTGCTTTGTATTTCATCAAATAAAGTTGAAACTCCACATAGACAGTTTTTTAAAGGATTAGCTCTACAATGACTGCCTTCAGTGCATATACTGACCTCAGCAGAATTATTATACAACTGAAGATCTACTTCTTCCTTCTAAAAGTAATACTTACCGTCAAGACAGCAGAGCAATGACAGCTTACATCATGTGATACCTGATGGACAAGCTTAGGAAATGTGGTTAGATGAGTGCATAGTGAGCTGGATCGAGAACTGGCTGAATGGCAGATCTCAGAGAGTTGTGATTAGTGGTGTAGAGTCTAGTTGTAAGCTTGTGACCAGCGGTGTTCCCCAGAGGTTGGTACTGGGTCCAGCCCTGTTCAAAATATTCATCAATGACTTGGATGAAGGGACAGAGTGTACCCTCAGCAAGTTTGCTGATGATAGAAAGCTGGGGGGAGCGGCTGACTCACCGGAAGGCTGTGCTGCCATTCATCATGACCTGGACAGGCTGGAGAGTTGGTCAGAGAGGAACCTGATGAAGTTCAACAAAGGCAAGTGTAGGGTCCTGCACTTGGGGAGGAACAACCGCATGCACCAGTACAGGTTGGGGGCTGACCTGCTGGAGAGCAGCTCTGCAGAGAAGCACCTGGGAGTGCTGGTGGACAGCAGGTTCACCATGAGCCAGCAATGTGCCCTTGTGGCCAAGAAGGCCAATGGCATCCTAGGGTGTATCAAGAAGAGTGTGGCCAGCAGGTCGAGGGAGGTGATCCTCCCCCTGTACTCTGCCCTGGTGAGGCCGCATCTGGAGTACTGCGTCCAGTTCTGGCCTCCCCAGTTCAAGAGAGACAGGGAACTACTGGAGAGAGTCCAGCGGAGGGCCACAAAGTTGATTAGGGGAGTGGAGCATCTCTCTTATGAGGAAAGGCTGAGAGAGCTGGGTCTGTTCAGCCTGGAAAAGAGAAGGCTGAGAGGAGATCTGATCAATGCTCACAAATATCTAAAGGGTGGATGTCAAGAGGACGGGGTCAGACTCTTCTCAGTGGTGCCCAGCGACAGGACAAGGGGCAATGGGCACAACCTGGAACACAGGCAGTTCCAGCTGAACATGAGGAAGAACTTTTTACTGTGAGGGTAACAGAGCGCTGGAACAGGCTGCCCAGGGAGGTTGTGGAGTCTCCTTCTGTGGAGATATTCAAAACCTGCCTGGATGTGTTCCTGTGCAACTTGCTCTAGGAGCACCTGCTTTAGTAGGGGGGTTGGACTAGATGATCTCCAGAGGTTCCTTCCAACCCCTACCGTTCTGTGAATGTGTGGATACCTTGTTAATGGATATTGATTTCAATGCTTTTATTGTATGTTATTTCAGAGATGAGTAGTGGGTTTCCCTGGTGTTTTTCCACCATTATTAATCCCCATGACTGAAAGCAAGTAGCTTGTCATAAACGACATCTTCAAGTTAAACTCAGATTGCTACCCGCTGTTACAGCTGATAAAAAAGAGAAGGAACTAATTCAACCGATTTTTTTGTCTGACAGATTTTAATAGTTGAACAACTGATCCAAAGCTTGTGATAAAAACAAGTACATTTGTCAAGTTACATTTTTATATTTGCAGTCCACTTGGTACTGTAGTTATGAAATATCATTTTCATTTTATTAAAATTCTTAGGTACTTCCATTTCCTTTGAAAGAATGTATTCCTTTTAGCACCTGGCAGAAGAATCAGTATATATACTTTGTAAGGGAAAAAGAGGAAAGAATTTATCCTGCTCAATATAAAGAGTACAGAAGAGGTACTGTTTAAAGATGGTATAGTTTTGGGGATCCTAAAATACTTCCCTCCTTTGCCTGAGTGTTACCTTTATGCTGGTAGAAAGATTAAAGGAGCACGCGGGCTGTGGAAACTCTGTTCAATACATATCCCGTGCCTATTTGCTTCTCTGTGTCCAATGTCCCTGAAATCAGTTACGAAGTTTACACTGAATCACTGAGGTAGACATATCTTACAGCCTTTTTGCACAAATGAATATAATGAATTATTTTGCCAAATTGTTCATCACCCCCAAAAAAAGTGAGCATTGGACTCTGTGACTTCTGTATTGTCATCAGCAAATGTTCAAAGCACATGTCAGGAATACCAAAAATCAATTTTCATAATAGCAGTTGAAAAAACATTTTATAATTCGTAAGAAATATTTCTGTCTTTCAGGATATTAGAGATCATGTTTTGAGACATCACTTGCAAGGACCAGAATAAAAAAGTCCTAATTTTTAAAAATATATTGCATGTAAATTAATGAAGATAGCAGTGCTTTAAGAAGTCAGTAAATATGTTGAGACTTATGACAAAACCACACAAAATGATGAATGATAATCAGTATTTCTACTGGGTTTGTATTTCACAAAAAGTTAATTCTGATATCTTATCATAAATAAAGGATTAATTTTCTGGACATTAAGAATGACATGAGTCTCTGGATTCCGCATAAAATTCTTCTTAAGTATTTTCAATAAATCTTGTAAAGTACGAGTCTGATCTTTTGATTAATAACAGTTATTATAGCCATTATTGAGAGTATTACATATAAAAAAAAAAAGTATCATCTTCCCCCACCCCAGAACATAAGCTGAAGGCTGGATTTTGGAAGTATTTACTGCATTGGTCCGGGGAGGTAAAAATGAGAATGCCATTTGTAATATTGTATCAATCATTACTGTTGCATCTTTTCTACCCCTTGTCATGCCTGATCTTCAGATGCCAGAGAGACATAAGAATAGTAGCCGTTTGTCTTGCTTAGTCTACATCCAGGGAGAGAATCTGAAGCTCACACAGTTCCATACTCTGTGCAGCAGGTTTCCATTGTCTTGATTGTTGCTGACAAAAATTACAGTGAAATTTTGATGGAGAGTGACCACTGTGGACAAAGTGCAAAACCAGAAACTTTCTATAGCCTCCTCTTTCAGTGTGTGTTTAAGAATAAAGAGATTGTTTTTCTTATTACTAATATGAAGGCAGAGCACATTATTTTGAAAATTAGAATCCAATCTTTTTGTAAAATAGCAAGATAATTGCAATAATATTGACTGCACATCCAGTGGCTGCATAATAAGCAATGTATTGAGAAAACATCACCACACAAGAAAAAGTAGCAGTATAATCAAACACCCATAAATAGTAGCAGGAATCTGAATATTGTCTGGCTTCCTTTTACTCTCCTTCTTCTAACTTGCAGCAAAGATTAATAAATGTGAGTTTTAAAAACATTTCTCCACCACTCCTTGGTAGTAATTGTATTCACCATTACTGACAAAGTCTCTGCATCAGTACAGAATATATGAGAGTGCTAGTTCTTTGTATCCCTCTTCCTTTGATCACTGCTCCTCTAAATAATATAGGAGATTGCCAAGATTTTGCTTTGGTGACAATTTATCACAAAGAAAGCACCATTGCTTCTTATTGGTTTGAACTGATGCATTCCTGTTGAAGCCTATTTTTATATCACAACTATTGCTAAAATGCAGTGTTACCAGACGAATTCAAGAGCTGATTTCTCATACATTTAATAGATTCACAAAATATATTCACTGTTCTGTTGGCATGTAAAAACTCCTTAAAATGTATAAGCTCCTATTGACTTCACACCTTTCGATTGCAGTGTCTCTCAGTAACTTCTCAGTTCTTATTTTTTTCGTTCGGTTATTTTTTAAAATTTCTATTCCTCCTCTCCTCCCATTTTTAAGACTCTTCTCTCCCTGCAGAGATTTCAGAAGGAGACATCTATTTTGCATATTATGGCCCAGTACATGACACGGAAGCCAAACTCCAGCAGTATTATCAAAGAAAACCTCTGCTTTTTGTCAACACTATTTAGCTTTAACCTCTTTGCGCATGAAATTATCCAGTAACTTTGAATGCAAAGCAATTAACATGAAATCAAAACTGAATACCAACTAAATATATGAAAAGCACAAAGCCAAATAAATAGATAAACAAGCCTATATAAGTACAGTATACTTTCTCTTTCAAAGCTTCTACTTCTGATTGTACAGAACATTAAGAAATTCCCAAGAAAAAAATAATTTTATCTCTAAGTATATTCCTATGTTAAGTCCAAGGGGTTAGTGCAATATTTGTAGCTGAAATAAGTACTTAAAATTCATTCAACTCTACATGTATTTAAAAATTCAATAACCCCAGTTGGTACAGAAGATTAAGAAAATTTTAGTTTATACCAAAATAGATACTTTTTTCATACTACTGCTTAGAGGTTATATTGCTATGCACTCAAAAACCACATAATGCATATGTGGATATAATATTTATTTTCCTTATCTAAGGATGAGTAGAATTTCAATAATATATGAAATTGAAGAAATTGCAAATACAAAAGCGTAGTAGGTTAAATGTTATTTCTGTCTTTTTTTCTCTCTCTCTCATGAAATGCTAGAAAGCTGAGCTGCTTAGAAGCTTGTCACTTAATTGCCATTAAGTCTTCTATGAAATTGCACTTGTAGTCAGCAACTGTGTTATTTAAATATTTTATATACATACTATCATGCATCTTCATTGGGAATAAAGGTCTACTGATGCACTATTTTCAACCTCCACAAAGTTTAAGTGCTGAGTATCTAGAGCGTTTTACCTATAATGGGAATGCAGGGAATGAATGCATAACATGACATATAACAGTCTGTATGACAAGGAAGCATACAAAGTAAGTTGCTCTTAATTAGAAATGGAAATACATGATCAGAAATTGATTTGAGGAATCATAAACTTTCCTGACAGTCCAATTTCTCCTTTGAAATACTTCAATCATACCTTTGAGTTCAGATATATGAGATAATTCCCCTGGTTCAGTAAGTTTGCACATATCAGCTGAGCCCAGATGAGAAAATGCAGGGTAGAATGCAATTCAACTGTTTGCTAAGCTAACAAAAAATTGTCTTGGAAATAGATATCCATGAGGGAGAGGCTAAACACACTTGTCAGAGAATGAGTTTTTCTTCACAAATTATTTGGTCAAAGCTATGATATTCTGTAGAAACCAAATCTTTTTTCTGGCTATATGATTTCCTTTTCTGAACTCTGACAGTTAAAAAAAAAATAAAGTCAGTTGAAAACAACACTTCTATTTTTCCAATTAATCTTCCAGTTCCTTCCAAGAATTCCAGGCTTCTTTTCTTTACTTTCCTACTCCACTGTAAATTCAGAAAAATTCTGGTGAATAAAATGTTGTTACACTTCATTGCAAAACTGATGTAATTAAGAGTATCAGTAATCTGGTCCAAAATATTCTATTTTTTTAATTGTAAAATATTAATTTATCAAACCCAAAACTTTGTTGGCAAACTTAGATTTTTTTTGTGAAAAGTTTTTCAAAAACTTTTTTCGAGTTCAAGATGTAATATATAATCTGAAAAAAATAAAACTCCAAATCTTCTCTCCTCCCCTTTTCAGTCATTCTATTGGTTAGAACACCGCCCAGGCAGTGATTAATCCAAGTTTAAATCCTCTCCTTATTCAGACATAGGCTGGAACCTTAATATCTAATTTCCATTGTGAATGCCTCAAAAACTTAGGAACAAAATCACTTTCTTGCTCTGCTCCAACAAACATTTAATTATTTATACAGAATGAACCGATTCAGCTAAGAGAATGACATCATAACTTCGTACATTTGAATCACATAGAACACCCATTTGAAAATGTGTCTTATTCATCATAAGCAAGTGTATTAGCTGGCAACTCCTGGACTATATTAAGCAAAAGCAAGCTTTATTTGTCCTTGTTAGTCATTTTGAAAAGAGTTGCAAAAGACATTTTCCTTCTTATGTGGTAAAAAAGTACACTACAACATGTCCAAAATATGTTTTAGAATATGAATCTCCATTCACCATATTCATCATGTTCTCCGTCATGTTATATCTTCCTGTGTAGTCCTTGGCACAATACAGTAGCTGGGCTCCTGCATGTGTGTACTTACTAATACAGATAAGGCAAACACTATCAATCAAGAAATTAACATCTCAAATTGTTTCAGAAGAATGAAATTCCATTCAAACTATCCAGCAGCTTTTGACTGATAAAATCTTTCCTCCAAAAAGGCTCATACAGCTTAGTGGAAATATATTTTCATGTTGTTTATATCAGCAACTGCATGTTTTAGAATATGAAGCACCTACCAGCATGGATAGGATGAGATATTTATACACCACATTTTTCTTTCAGAATTTGATATAGCTGATGATAGACTGTAGGTCAATCTTTTCCTCACTGAAAACAATGAAAGCATTCCTACTCTTGTTAAGATCAACATCAAGTACACACTGCAAGTCAATATATTCACATACTAAAGAACTGCATCATCACCATTTACATAAGAAATACAAAAATTATAAAAATTAACTATACAAAGACTAAAACAGATTTAGCAGAAACTATGATAAAGGAGAAGAAGTAATCTGAATAAACATTTGACAAGACAATTGTGATAGTACTGATAAGAAGGAAACTGGTGGCATTACAGTTGGGCATTCTATAATGAATTTAGTTAAGGTCATCTGAAGGTAAAGAATAAGCAGAAGGTAAGCAATGAGCAGGATGTCACGGAAAATAATCCCTTCCTTCCTCCTCTTTCCTCAAAGGAAAAAAGCAGTTTTGGACTGACCAAATTTATGAAGGAGTTTTCATTTTGAAGTAAAGACCTAAAAATCAGCTCTTTAAACACCATTCTATATACTACTAATGTGAAGAAATAATGAAGCCTGAGTCATTCATACACAATTATTTACCTTTTAACAGCACAGAAGACCTTAACAACAACAAAATATGCAGTCCTAAGGAACCAGGAGGATTTCAAAAACACTTACAAATGTTCATCCCTCCTATATACTTTGCATATATTTAGTTTGCATTCAGAACATACAGACATTAGAGACATCATTAACAAATGGTAGATGAGAGCAGGACAAGTATATAACACCTTGGGATGATGAACTAACTTATCCTTGAGTATTGCAAGTGATAGAACAGATTTCAGGAACAAAAGATCCCAGAAGATTCAGTACTGGCTTTCATGTAGGTCTGATGTCATCTCTGCATTAAGGAATAAATAATAATAAAAAACACCTTCCATTTTCATTGCTTATGTCTTTCAGTTGAGGCGGCAGCTTATAATAGTCCCTTCTTATATTACGTTTTAGAGATTAAAAAAAGGTTGACAATTTATTTTTTAATTAATAAAATGCTGTCACAAATAATTGTCTGTGATAAGGTGCAAACACATTGAAAATGCTAGTGAAGGCAAATAAATCTTCCAGTTCTCATGTGTGTAATTTTACTAGCCAGGTATGTCAGATATATCCTCATAGTACTTCATATATATAAAGTATGAGAACTTTGCATGAAAACTCAGGTACATGAAACAAAGACCTGATTAATTTTAGGCCTATTTGCTTGTTCAAAGAAAGAATAAACTCTGACTCTGCTGTTCGGATTATTGCAAATGGAAAAATGCTTACAACATGACAGTGTACTAAAGAGCAAAATGCCATTCTCTGGGACAACAGGCAACTGTTATTGCTGGATCTATCTTATTTTAAAAAAGGGTCCAGGATTAAAACTATTTCTTAGACATATTGTGGTATGAGTTTTAGTTCATATGTAGTGTATTTGCTACAATATCACACAAAATAAAAAAACAACCACAGTGTAAATAATGGGAAAAGAGAATCTCTAAAGAGCAGAGCAACATAAATGCTAACAAAAGGAAAGTTGGGGTAAAATAATCATACCTTTTTGAGAGATTGTAAATTACATTTCCTTAAGTTCTTATATTTTATTTGATTTTCTCATATAACTCCCAGGAGTATTATGAAAAGATGATACATAAAAGTTTCTGTAGGATTTAAAGGTGATCTTAAAATAGCTGTGATTAAACTAATAATAAAAAAAATCCTGTAGGCTTATATATTGTTTGCCCAGAACTATCATGGCGGTAATACAGTCAATTCATTTGTTACTTAAGTTAAAAGAGATTTTTCTTTTTTATAAGACAGTCTGGAACTTCCAATGTACAAGTCTAGGATCTGTTCTCTCTGATGCCAAAGAAAGCTCTCACTACTGGAGATGTCACATCTGCCATTGAATTCTGATTACGCCTACATAGGAGAAATAAGCCTGATCTTTTTCCCTTTAATATTTGTGGCAGCGTTCCCAGTAACTTAACAAGGCTGGAGCTGAGATAACACTTAAGCACTGCCTTTGTGGTGCTCTCTTCCCTCAGCTCCTGCTGCCTACTAAAAAACTTGAACTTCAATGTCCATAAATCCAACAGGACTCATTCCTATATAGCAAGGTAAAAATTAGTTATGCATACCATGTTGTTGAAGAGGATGCCGCTGAGAACCAGGCACCTTGGACCCTGGTGACCCACAAAATCAGGGCTCCGCCTCGGTCTCCACCCTCCAGCATCAAGACCCAAAACAGATTCGAAACTTTAACCCCTACAGATGCTCATGATGCTCGCGAACAAGAACTGCAAGGACACCCTGTACCTTCACATGGTGGACGCCATAAAAAGAAACGATGAG
>VZSC01019461.1:8777-69068 GCA_013398225.1 Steatornis caripensis
GCTTCCTCCTCTCCCCGAGCCCGCCCGCCGGCCGCCTCCTGGTGCAGCGCTGCGCCACTGCCCTTCCGCGGGACCGCCGGGGCCCCGCTCTCGCCCCGGTCTCACCCCGCTGTCACCCTGGGTAACCCCCCGAGGGTAACTCCCACACACACGTTCCCTGGCGGCCGGGAGCCTGTCCGGACCCCCCGCCCCGAGCAGCCTTCCCTCAGCCGGGGAGCGGGGTCTTGAGGGGCGGCAGCCGCTGCCCCAGACCCCGTTAACCAGGCGCATCCTCGGTGTCGGGAGCGCCGGGGAGGTTTTGGGGTGATTTTGTCCGTCCTGCGCCTGGCAGGGCCGGTGCCTGCTGGAGGGAAAACGCCGGGAAGGGAGCGGCTGGTTGAGCAACGCAGCTGCGGCGGGGTGCCCCGGTGCTGGGGTTCCCCGTGTGCTGGGGTTCCCCGGTGCCCCGGTGCAGGGCCGCACCGGCTGTGAGGCCATGGCTGCTGCTGGTGCCCCAGGCACTGGATGGCTCCTTAGAAATGCGTGAATTTATTAATTCCTTAAGGATGGGTTTCATTACTGTAACCTGTTCTACCCTAAAATCACTCCAGCACGTTGTCAGATCTGAACTCGATTTTTAAGCGGTGTTCTCTGGACCTTTCTTCCCTTGCTTAAATGAATGTTAAACATGAACACTAGATGAGATATTAGATGGAGACTTAATGGCTCAACAACACGAATTATCAACACTAAATTGCTTTTCTCTGGTAGGGTCAGACTCCCTGGAGCACCCCATCTGTTTCATCCCCCTTGAAGCTAGGCCTGGTTAATAACTCACTATAAGAATCATCTCTTTAAGAAAAAGGCAGTTTCACTGGTCCCGACAGTATCCATGAACTGAAGCAAGTTCAGAAAATTGTTCTTCCAATTTAAAAAAATCCCAAACACCAATCTTATATGCACCTAAATCCACCTAAGAGGATCTAGGCACCATTTACAAAATCTCTGTAGAGTAGGGCACTGCCTTGGATATCTTACGGGAATAGCAAGATGTGGCTTTAAAATACACCCTGCTTAATTCAGAATAAGGACTTGAATCAACATGACCATTAGCAATTTTCCAACTTGTAAAGTATACTGTAGTCTTAGGTAGTCTCTTCCATTGAAATTGTTCCCTTTTGTATAGACTATTAAAATATATTTAAACTCATGTTTCCATATCACTTATATATGCCCACTGAGCTGTTCAAANAATAAGGACTTGAACCAACATGACCATTAGCAATTTTCCAACTTGTAAAGTATACTGTAGTCTTAGGTAGTCTCTTCCATTGAAATTGTTCCCTTTTGTATAGACTATTAAAATATATTTAAACTCATGTTTCCATATCACTTATATATGCCCACTGAGCTGTTCAAATCATGATTCTGCCTCTAGCTCTGTTTTCTGAAAAGACACCTAAACCCGTTTGCCAGAAAATTACAATTTATCCAACAGTGTCTGATACAGACCCTTTTTCATTCACTCTTCTCAAAAAGGAGCACTTAACTGTTCATCCTGATCATCTTAAAAAATGCTTCTCCCACTTGATCACAGAGCCAAAAAAAAAAATCCTTTTCTAGAGAATGACAAAGTAAAGAGAAAGCCATGGGCTAGTTAATTTATCAGCTTTCTCTTGCTGGAGTAACTGAACCTGGTATAGATCAGTTTCTTCCCTCTTCCTTATTTTCTTGATCTGTTCTGTTTTGTACACCAGTATTCATAGCATAAATTCCCTTTGTTGCCTGGTGTATCTACATTGTCCTTGCTTTCAAACCTCAAGCTTTATCGCACAAAAATACCAGCTTGGATTCAAAAAGTTACCTACTCATAAGATTGTGGAACAAAGTTAAAAGATGCGAAGTACCCTCAGAAACCAGGGGCAAACGAAGAGTTCGATAAGGTAGTTTTATTTTTAAACTAGGTTAAAGATTTTTTATAATGCGAGATTAACAATATTGCTTTGCCCTTAATAGACGCTTTCCAAATTCTCCTTCCCTTCTGACTCATTTTGTATTTTCCATACCTACTTCATCTCGCCTCTTTAGCTTCTAAGCCTCCTTAGTTAAGTTGATCTAGTGCAAGGATCAACCTTGAAGGGAAGCATTTGTTATTTTGATCTTATTTTTCATCATTCAGAATTCGTTATGAAGAATGACCCCTTTCAAAATCCACTTCTACTGCTCTTGCTGAAACTACTAAAACAATCTTAAAAAACCTGATAAATGCAGGTGATCTATTCATTTCTGCTGAGATTAGTAAAAACTGTCCTAACACTGACCAGCAATTGCAGCTAGCTTGTGGCTTCAACCTTTTGTGAACAACAACCGATGATAGCCATTTTGAAAGAAACATCTTGAAATTCTTCAGATAAATTATGGTTTCTTTCAGTCAAGAGGAATGCGAATTTAAGAAGAATAATAGGAGAAAAAATGCACTGATGACAATGGGATATGATTATTTAAAATACATATTTAAGTTATATCTTACATTTAAGTCAGCATACTTCAATGATTCCAGTTGGTTTTAACAATGTGGGAAATTTGAATACTCATTTTTATTCTGCTCCTTAAACCATTAGAAGAGGAGGCCTGATACTGCATGTAACATTTCTAAAAAGGATTTTTTAAAAATTCTAGACTATGAGTTTAGTTTAAATGTTTCCATTAAAATCATTCTGTGCTCCAAGAATAAATACTGAAATTTTGGGAAGAAAATGCTATAAAATTCTATAAGCACCACCATAATAATGACACATTATTATCTTCTCATTCTTCTCTTTTCCTCTTTAAAGTCAAGAAAAGTTATTTTTTCTTGGTGAGTCATTAGAGTCCTTCCCCCTTCTCCAACACTTCAATTAATCCAAGTCACACTAGGCTTCCACAGTGTAAAATAGATCAGTTAAATTAAGTCAGTTCTCTTTCCTGGTTTCAGACGAAGCCTTGAAATACAAACCAAACATAACCAAATTCGCAATGCTTGCCTTTGCTATCAGCCTGAAACGATATACATGAGAAATTTCCAGTGACACATGCAATGAATGACTGGTGAGTTGGGTGACCAGGGATGGCGATTTAAACCTTAGTACTGTGAACTCTGACACAAATGTACAGGAGAAGCTAGAGGGTTACACGCGGCTTTTTCATTACAGTCTAAAACTACTCATGTTGGGAGGTATTAGTGTTTTTTTCTGTGACTCAGATATGACATTTAAATGGCTAGAGGACCAGAGAAAGGTTTTTAATTCTGTATGTAGTCTCCACAGATGGGAAGCTCCTTTATTTTAAGACTATGGAGAGCTATGAAGACAAGGATGGCATTTTCTGTCTCTGCCCTGTGTTTGTCTGCACGCGCAGGTAGGTATCACTGACTCAGGTATGCTCGGTCACAAAGCTCTGCTTTGCAAACCGTAAGGGAAAGAAGCATATACAGAAAAAAAAGTTTAAATAAATCTCTATTCTAACACTAATTGACAGTAGCACCCAAGGCCTGAGGCACAAACCAGTTATTATTAGCGTTTTTAACAGCACTGAAAGACCAACATGCTTCATAAGCCCAGTAGAATTCACACGATCATATTCTGAATAGCTAAACAGCCTGCGATTTCAATGTCTCGAATGAACAGAAGACATCTAGGGGTAAGAGCTTATTAAGGGACCACTCCTTTTCTTCCTAAAGATAAAGCCTTATCTCCAGCAATTCGAGAGCCTGACTGCTCTGCAGTCTATTCCAGTTTCCTATTCTGGCTGAATAGGTAGGTGCTCTACATGTTTTTGTGTAGTAAGACGTTTTCTCCATTAACAAAGCTGGCTTCAGTTTCCTGTGCCCTCCCACCAGCCCAGGCGCTTGTTCCCACCTCTGTGCCACTGTTTGCTGCCTCCTCAACTGTGCTAATTCAACTCTTTGTGGGCCACATTATAGATCAAATGACTGAAACATTCCATTTTTTACAAAAAAAAAAGCTGTTCGCGCACACGTATATACATATACGCGCACAAAACCTCAGATTTGTTTCAGTGATCCAATTTACAACACAACCCACAAACAGCTGCATCGGCACAATCAAGGGGACAGTGAACTGTGATGAAGGAGCAAGAACAAGAGCGCAGAGCAGGCAGGAAACTGCCTGGCTTAAACTGGCTTTCCCACTGGAAAAAAACCTACGCTCGAAGAGCTGAAAGCAAGCTGTTCCCTGAGCAGTGAGGCTAAGCAGAGCGGAGGAAGGAATTCTGTTTCGCAGCTGGCAGGAACGTTTGAGTACTTGCACCGGAAGAGAGGGTTCTCCCGCAAAGGCGGCGAGCGAGACGGCAGTAACCTTGCTCCGAGGGGTTCTGTAGCGCTCCGTCCCAACAGGCAAGTGGTCTGGTTATTGCCTTTTTAAGGGATTTTTTTTTTTTAAAGACAGATCATTTTGCAAATGCAGTTTAGAGCGTAGACACACAGAGGAATGGAGTGGAGACGGAGGGAAGATAACGTCCAGCGTGGCAGTGGGAAAAGAAGGAGGGACAACGTCACTTTATAGCAGCCCTGCCCACTGAAAGATTCGTAGGGAATATGCCATTTGTGTAGACCAGCTGTTACCTTAGGCCAGACATAAGTCAAAGTAATGAGAAAGAAATGCGGGAATGGAAAGAGAAGCAAAAGCAACAAAGCTAAAAACAGAAAGCTATTACAGTCCATCAGACATGAAGGAATATTATTTAGGAAATAGCTAATTCATGCCTGGTCTGGGCAGCTCAGTCCTCTCTTATAGCTATGTTACTCTTTTTTTTTTTTCTTTTTCCTCATGTTACATCATTAGTGCCAAAATCCAAACAATCCCTGCCTACTGAGCATGCCATACCCTGTGATGCTATTTTCCAAACAAGAAACCTACCTGAAGCCACATTAACATCATACAAGATGACTCACAGACTATAGGGTAGGAAAAGAGGGTTCATTCTCAGAATATCACCAATGTCCTAATAGTATAAAGCCAACATATGAAAGCCTTGATCATTATAAATGGCCTTTTTCCAGCATAAATGCATAGTGTTTTGCTGCATGACATGGCAATAATCTGTTGTTACATTTTAATATGTATTTTCCCAAAGAAGAACATGGGGAAGCACTGTCTTAGGCAGAAGTTTAGGAGGCACAAGAATTGAAAGACAAAACAAAATCAGTGATTACAAGGCTTATACCATCTTTTTAAACAATGCATTCTTGACACCTTTCAAAATGATCTGTGGCTTAAACTGCAAGTGGATGACTTCCAATGTCGATTTGGTTATTACTATTCCAAGAACGACATCCTGGTACTCTATCCACGTACGGAGATGCTCAGCATACGCAAGCTGAAAACCTCTAGACAAATTTTAGAAATATGTACAGCTCTTTTAAAATGTTCATCCAGGAAATTTTATTCTGGTTTCCCAGAATGAGAATCCCAGAATGAGCTCTCAGTGTATGGACAACATTACCAATTGCTAGAGAGCAGCACATCTAAAGATGCTGTGCAGATGAATATAATTCCCATAGTCCGTAATGTAAGAACACTGGAAATCAGGGATTCTCAGCACTACACTGTGTTGGCAAGGGATTTGTGTTAACCTCTCCCCAAAAAAGCAAAATAAAACACATGATTTTGAAATGTTGAAGGTCTTGTATGGTTTTCAAAAGGTGATGTTGACTCCTTTTGTTCTTGCCCTGGTTTTGCTGCAATAGAGTCATAGAATCAATTTTCTCTTCAGGAAAGCTGCATTTTTTATAAGTCTGCAGCACCCAATTCCGTGGGAACAAAGTTGATAAGACACTTTGTTTTAGTTTGTGGCCGGCCATGGTACGCGGGTTTCCATAGCGATCAAGGTCTCCAGCAATTCCGAGTTGGCTAGGTGCTAAAGCTCAGAGGAGCGAAAGCCAGGGCAGCTGGCCCAGGCTGGCCAGCAGAAGTATTCAATACCATAAACATCACCATCAAATATAAATCAGAGAGTTTGCTGGAGACGGCCCTCTTCTCCTCTTTCCTCAGTGGTGGCCATCCCTGGAGGGTCTTGCCTGTCCTTCTGCTACCGAGGCCTCCTCTCCCCGTTGCTGTGACCGTCGCTCTTTTGATGGAGCTGTGCTGCTCACAGTGTTTGGCATCTGGCACTCACCACTGGGAGCACGCAGCTCGCAACCACTGTATGGGCTGACTATAACTTTGTGTGTTGTATATTAGTATTAATATAAGCTTTTTATTATTATTTTATTAAATCTGTTTCTATTTCAACTCACAGGTCTCCTTTCCTTTTGCCAATTCCCCCTTCCCGGGTGGGGAGGGGTCACTGGGTGACGGAACAGCTGACAAAATGAAGACAGTTCTGTTCTGCAGTGACTATCAAAGATTGATGGAGCTTGTTCATAACAGGATTTTCCTTAACTGTATTTGTCACATCAAGTATTGTTTAGAAGTTTACTTTTACTTGTGTTCCCTGAAGCAATTAGTATTTCTTTGTAATTTCAAGTAAATGTTCCTAAAAGTGCTTTGTAGTATTTTTCAAAATTAATTCACCACCAGGGGGCAAAGAACTATTTCTCCGGAGAGAACATATTGTATCGGTTTCATAGATGCATGACCCTTCCAAGGTCCTTTTCTACTTCACAGTAATTGCAGATGTGATTTTAAAAAAAAGGTGTGCAGATCTGAAAATACACCAGAGTGACATCTTTACCATTTTTTCCAACTTTGATTGCTCTGATATTAAGACAATATCTGGGAGAGCAAACTGGAGGACCATGGAGAGGTGGTGCAAGATGGCTGCTACGTGAAAGCTGCCTCAGTCCTCTTTGTGTGCGTGGTTTTACCATGTCTCTGTCAGGTCCCACACTATGCTGTGTCTTGTACGGGAAAAACAAGAACCATCTAGATGCTAAATAAAGTAACAATAGTAATTCAGTGATACCTGAAACCAGTATCCTAACACTTATATTCTATTTCATTTGATTTTAATTCCCTGCACAATTCTCTCAGTGCTGTTTTGTTCCTGCTTGGTCTCTCCTTGTGTTCTTTGCTTTACCACAGAGGAGCTGATGTTAGGAATAATTAAAAAAAAAATATTTGATTTAGCAAATGGAAAGAATAAGTTTAAATATCATCAGAGAATTCGCTTATTCTTCTGAAGAGACAAAATCTCAGATGATACAATTCCATTTGTCAGTACATAACACTCATCTCTCATTTATTAAAATTATAGTTGTGTCTGTTTGTGACATTTGCTAAGATATCCTCCCAAGAAAGGAAGATACTAGCACCATAAAATGTTGGAGAAGAGAAAAACAGTCAGTCAAATCCAAAACCAAAAATACATCACCATAAAATGAATTCGTGAATGTGAATATGACCACGCATAGAGATACGATGATCAGAAGAACAACATGTCAACTGTACAAGGGAAGAGCTTGTTACAGCCAATGTATGCAGGGATTAATCATGGACAGCATTTGTGTTTTGAGATATCACTTCAATAAAAGGATTGAATCCATTGAGAGAGTGAATTGAAAGCTATGCGAGATGAGCATGAACTACAATCTTTAATCAAGATTGATGTTTCTGTACTATAGAATTTGTTTGTGGTAAATTGCTGTCCAGTTCAAAATTGAGGATACTTTGAAATTTGCTCAGATGTTCAAAATATTTTCTTCATAAAATAGTTAAATTTCAAGTGATACAGTTCTCATATTTCAGGCTAGCATTAACAAAGTTGGCAGACTGTTGTTACCCAGTGCAAAACCAGCAGAACTAACTAAACATATGAAGACCATCAACATGATGTATGTGTTCACAAGTCTTTCTAAGAACGATCCTGTAAAAACTCTTCAAATTCCTTGTTAAATATAACAGTACACTTAGCTGTGATTGGAAAAAAAGAAAAATCCATTGATGCCAGAGGAATTCCAGTCTATGCAGATACCAAAAAGAAATTCCTAGGAAGGCCAGTCTGGATTGGATAATCACAATTACACACACAGCAGAAAAAGTACATAGCTAGAAACTAGAATAAGGGAATAAGGTTGGATTATTCCATGATTATACTTACCAAAAAGACACCTTTGAAATCCTGCCCTCAGCTACATATGCAAACACATATCTGCTAAAATAAGCGTTATAATGTCTGATACAGCTTTTCTTACATTTATGTGATGTCAAATAGAGATATATTTACTTCTTGCAGTCACTTGCTTTTATAAAATTAGAAGTTCAGTGTTAAACATATCACAGCATCTTGCTGCTAGTAGATTGTATTTGAGTTTTCTCCAATTCATAACATAAATGGCCAAAATCCCCCCTCTACCTGTATAGGCCTGACTTCCATTTGCTCTCAAGGAATGTCTTTCAGAAAATAAGAGCAGGACATGTTACTTTCATTGCAAGTGCAAAATGTTACTTTCAGAAAAACAAATTACTGTCCAAAGCAGTTTTTTGCCATAATTCTGCAATATAATTTCTCAGAAAATCCCATTAGCCAGTACAATTTCTCCATAACTAACCCCTCCAGTAAGCAGTCTTTAACAGAGCTTTAACAGCTCTCAACAACATGGGGGTTTTGTTGATGTTGTTATTAGATTTTGCTGTGGCATGAATTTCACTGGCGACATCACAGACTAAAACAATAGAAAAGTAAAAATAAAGATTTCTCATACGAAGAACCTGTCACTGAAGATAAAAGGTGCCCTAAACACAAAGAACTCAAATGGTCCAGATCTTAGAGAAGCGTATCAGCTCTGGAGTTCTCCTGAAGCGATGTATTTTTAGACAAAGCATATCTGCTGTGAATAGTCATTTACAGTCCTCCTTAAATATTGTTACTTAAAATATTTAACTTCTAAATTCAAAAATCCAAATATCTGAGCCTGTCCTGCTACTTACTTTTCTCAGAATCACTGTAGTCATGTAGAAATATTTCGTGTTCTGTCTATGCCCTTTAATCACTTTTTCTTCCTCCTGTATTTGCATTCTCTCTCACCTCCCCTGTGTCTACTGTGTTGTGCTACCAAATAAATATTAAACATGTTGTACTCATTTAGTTCTTCTTAACCAGGCATTCAATTCACATAACAAATACTTCTTCTTTGGGCAAATATTAGACAAGGAATATGTAATACAGAGTGTTATTTAGCAAAATATATTTAATGAATTCTGTCAAGTGGGAGGTATAAATATTGACTTCTCCTCCATGTGTCATGTACAGGAAGAAATCACTTAGTGGATGCTCCTGATATGTATTCTTGGTCACTGGCAGGCTGAGAAGGTAGCTCGCAGAGCACAGAGTAGGAACTTGCACGGTGGCATTATCTGAATCCCCTTTTACGTGAGTCATACTAATGACTCACGCTTTCAGCACAGAGTATCAAACAGTTACAAAAAGACTATAGTTAATAGCTTGTCAATAGCATGGCGATCCTCACAAAATCAAAGCTATCTGTGAAAACAGGGAAAAGCAACCACCTTTCATAGCTGTGCTGATGGACATGATAGTTAAATTACAGATCCACTAATTTGTTTCACTTGTGTTGCAGTGGACAAACAACTATTCTCTTCTTTTTTGACCCATAATGCAAACTCCAAAACTCTCTTATAACCTGCAAATATTAAGGAATTTGACATCAAAGTCCCTTGCATGCCTTTAGGATATCCTTGAATACAAATACTAATGTTAAAGAACTGCCCCCTTGTCTTTATTCCATTGATCCTAGACTTGCTTTCATAAATAAATTCTATTTTTCAACTTTATTTTTGTTGTAAAATATTTATTTTGAAACAGTAAACAAACATCAGACTAACAGAGTTTTGATCAGTGCTAGATCAAAGTGTTGTTATCTCTGTCTACAGGCCAGCGAAGGACTCCATTATATCACTTAAGCACCACTTACAGCTGAGTAGGTGATTTATTCTTGCAGCATGTAAGGAAAGGACAGAAGGAATTCTCTCTGCAGTACCTCCTGCTGGGTACAGGCTGCCCTCCCACAACTCACATGTCAGTGACAGATAATTTATGTGCCACAAGCCATCAGTGATTGCGGTCCTACCAAATGCAGGCCTAGAGATCGTACATATAAAGCCAGGATGGTCCCAGTTAACCGCTTTGCATCGCACACTTTTGTGCATGTATGGCAAATCATACACATGGCAGGTGATGCACACAAACTGAGCACGTCCAAATGAGCTGCAGTTGTGAGGCTAATTGCCATCAACATACAGGAGAGATTGTGTCCTACATGACGATCATACGGGACGCAGAACTTTCATTCTGGACATGTTACAAGGGATGGCTGTCTATCTTAGCTCAGGATGGGCATGACACTTGCTCTTCCCTTCCCTGTGTGGTGTGTGGTTTGCCTGCCAGGAGTTCCTGATAGCACGGGAACTGCCATCCTGCCTGCCCTTCAGTTTCAGAGACCACCAGCAGCTCACCACAGCCGTGCTCCCCCTTCCTGGCACCTTCCCTTGCTGCTTTGCACGGCCTCCTCTCCCTCACACTCTCTCCTCCCCATGCGCCCCAGCCACGCTGCGTTCCCTTGGCTGCCTGCTCAGCGCAGCACCCACACCAGCCTCAGCCACAGCCATGGAGAAGGGACCTGGGCGTATCTGTCCTCTGTTGGCACATCCACGTGCAGGGCAGCACCCGGAGCAGGGGCCACTCTTGCTCTTTCCTGACACATGCCGACAGCCACTGCTGCTGGATTTTCCAGGAGAAAAAAACTGATTTAGGCCATGCAGCTTGGCAACTACCGTTTAGTAACCTTCTAAAGGCTACCCATAATCGACAAGTTCTAGCCAAAACTCCTACACTACCATCCAACTTTCCTCTAACAGAGTAGCTTTTCCTTTTGTATGACTGGACTTTGGGGCAAAACCACCCTGTTCTGTCAGCAAGTCCAGCTAAGAATGGTTCAAGTACTCTGGCCATGAAAAACAAGCCAAAGCAGGTCAGTGGAGCAGGAGATGCGTCTGTGACCACCTACCCTCTGGATGGCTGACAGAGATGAGGAAGAGCCCTCCAGATGCTGTAGCTCATGGTGGTATAGGAACAATCCTGTCGTAGTATTTTGCTGAAGTTTTACACTGAAGAATGCAGTACAAGAAGTAAAAAGTAATGAGGTTTTCTGCTTAAAAGATTAACTGTGGGGTTTTGGTCTCTATTTTGATTTTGAATGATTTTTACTTATCCCTCAGATACATATGTGACCGTTAGTGTCATCTGGTTTCCCACAAGTATTAAAAAATGTAACCTAAGCCTTTCTGCAATTAAAAGCAAACTAACTTGCCACAGGTTTGCCCCGTGTTCAGGCCCAGTGGCAGACTCTGCCTCTGCTCTCCACACTGCTTTTCTTGTTCCCACTGGGCACAGGACTAAAATTCACCAAAATAGTGGCACCTCCATAACTATGGTGCTTCCCATCTGTGACAAAATCCCATCACCTCTGCAGTCTTTTTAGAGTACAGGAATACTGAAAACAAAACTGATCTGGAAAGAGATAGGAGTGCAGCAATGGGTCCCTCCTGAGCTGGAATTTCTGTGTGTCTTTATAGAAAATGTTAAATACTGTTGTAGTCAGCTTTCTAAAATTTCACTCCATCACTCACTGCTGAAGATAATAATCTGTTCATTTACATTAAAAAGTATATTTGCCTCATGGAAAAGAATATTCAGTGAACATTTTGCAATAGTACATACAGGACAACTGGACACACCATCTCCTCCATACTAGGAACTGTACAAAATAGCAATGGCGATCAAGGTAAACTGTAAATGGTGGTCATGATACTCACCTGGCTATCGTTTAAATATACCTCAGTTATCGTATGGTTGATTCTGTCACTCTTTTACCCATATTTTTTAAGGCTATCTCCTGAAACTGCACCTCACTCCAGAAAATCTTGTATATGCCGTCAGTTTACATGCCTGTTAATACAGTGACCTCGACCTGAAAGGAGAGAAATCACCCTGGCCAGTTTAAATGTCTAAATTGCCTTTAGCCATCAGCGTTCTCAGCTAGAGAGCTGTAATTACCATGAAATACCCGGGGAGGCACTTAGCATTGTTGCTTTCTTTTTGTACTTCTCTGTTGTATTTGGAGTTACGGCAGATTATACTACAGTTACTATAAAGTAATATTTCCCAAGTGAAAAGACTCTTCACAAACCATTGTCTTTCTTCCTGTTTTCATTTTCTCCAGCAAGTCACCAAAACATTCGTTAGAAGGAGAGAGAAGCAGCAGAAAGATTTATTTTGGAAAGAAGATTTTTCAACTGAGGAAAGAGCAAATTGGATCTTATTGTTTTCTGGTTACATTTTGCATTTTCCTGAACAATAAGTGAAACAAAATGGTGGCTTCTCAGCTATGATGATTTTAGAAACACAGTATTTACTTAAATCTTTTTTATAGCAAAGTATTGTACCTGTACTCTTCGTGTTTCTTGTAGATCTGAGACTTGCCAAGTTTCACTCAATTAAAAGGAGATCAGTCATTCCAGAACTGAAAGCAGTTTTCTGGAATATCTCCATAAAAAACAACTTTGAATAACTTAACTGCATGTAAGAATTTCTAAATAGTAGGGCATTACAAGCCAATTTTTAACCTTGGTCTTTTAGATCCGGTGCGTAAATATACCATTTCATTTCTTCCTCATTTAACTTTAGAGACAGTTTTAAGTACATAACACCTATGAACATTAAATAACACTCATGGTAAAAGGCACTTTAAGAAGGATTCTGGTTTGAAGTAGTTCTTGCTACGGTCAGTCAGTGCTATTCACCTGATGGAGTAGAACACGTGGATTTTTCCCAGCGTTCATTTCTGTTTAGTTATAATGATGATTTATTGTACTTCTAAATCCTGATTCGGAGTTCTGTTTCACTGCCACCTCAGAAGATGATGAAGTACCAGCAACGGAATAGATACACAAGTAGAAGAAAAGATAGTGAGTAAAGGATTTCTTAGAGAAACCAGTAACAACTACACTATGTCTCTAAGTTCTCAGAAATACACTGGAAATTTGAAGCAAAGCAGGGAAAGAATTTTTTCTGTTCCAGAGAAGATGAAAAAGTGGCCTGAAAAACACTGCTGCTCAGGTGTATCAGATTAGACAAATGGCCTACATGCAGATGAGAAAGAACAAGACAGCTGTTACACTGCAGTAAAGAAATGAAGAGTATCATTCAGTTGCAGGAAGGTAAAGCTGAAGAGGTGTCAGTTTCCTGTAAGAAATAAAAAAGGAGATATGTGATGCTTTATATGTATTAAACTGTAAATCAATTGCAATTGCAAAACAAAACTGAAGACTTCATAGAAAAGTCTGCAAAATACAATGAGTGGATTTGTAAGAAGTCATATAAAAGATTGCACAGAGGTTTGAAATAAAATAGAGACCAAAGCAGCCTTTGGGCAAATCCGTTCTGTTTGTAAGAAGTAAGATGATGCTGCAAAAGTCTGCAGACAGGAGCTGAAGAGAAGCAAAGAAGAGCTAGAAAGAATAAATCATAGCAGAAATTTTGCAAGAGACTGCTACGTGCAAAGACTGGATTACCACTTTGAATATGAAAAGACTGTGTACGATTTGCAGTTGGACACAACACACACGTAATACATTATTTGAAGTTACAGCAAGACTTTTGAAATTAAAATCTAATTGTGTTGCATACAATCAAGAAAAGCTTGTCTCACAGGAGTTGTGCTGTGGTGAATGCGAACTGCAAGCCAAAGCAAGACAAAATTCAGAAAAGTTAGCATTTGCAGCTATTTCGAAAATGAAGCACTGTATCTTTTTTAGGGCTGGAAATGCCAGATGCTAAATGATAAAGCAAATATCAAAGAAAAACACCCTTCCAGAAAGCAAAAATATAAAGAGAAAGTAGAACATAATGAAAAGGATAATTGAATAGAGAAGTAACATAGGAAAGGTAGCTTACCTGTAACTTGTTTTCTTTGAGCTATGTAGTTGAATGTCACTCATACTGTCAGCATAACTGTATCCAAGCACAGTTAGCCAGATAATTTTTGTCTCTGTGCAAAAGACACAATATCAAAGATATGCTAGACAGCTCAGTCTTGGAAGCATGTAGTTTAGGACTAGCCGATAGAAGTCACTCTCCCAGCTGAGAATGCTGACACTACTTACAACTTAGGACGCGTATAAAGTGTAAACTCTAAAAGAGGTAGTATACAGGAGCCTGTTTATAAAGGCTGTCTCCTTTTACTCTCCCGACTGAAATAACTGCAAGGCTGATTTCACCAAGAAGTGAAGAATGAAACAAGATTTGGAAAATGTCCTACCAAAGGTGCAAAGACAAGCCTACAAGGCAATGAGAAGTGAGCCCCTCATAGGAAGAAACTTTGGGGAGTTTCAAAAACATTCAGGGAACCCCAGTGGAAAACTCTCTACTTGTTGATACAATGTGGGTAGGACTGTCAGGGACACTTCAAACAAGCTGATCAAAAAGTCCTGTCCTATAAATAATCATCATCCATCAGCACACTTGGTGCATGTGCCTGCTGAAACCTTCGCTGTTGTTTTTCAGGGTGTCACCAACCAGGATAACCAGGTAAACTGTAATCCAGAGAGCCATTGCCTACTGCTGACTGGAGGCAAGCTTAGCACTACAAGGCACTGAAAAGCAGTGTTTTAGGCAACTATACCAAAAGTTTAGGAGTACTGGAGAAAAAACTGCCTTGGGCAATGGAAGAATCACTAGTCATATATTGTCTTACCTACTGGATGACTATGGTCATGAAAGAAATTTCTGGGAAGGCATACTCCTTTAACTAAAAAATCAAGAAACCATCTGACAAGAACTATAGAGACCAACCAGCTCTAGGGCAGAAAGACTGGTACTTGCCGTGGACATCAAAGGCATAGGGGAAAACCTCTGGCTGGTGGTAGAGGATATTCACCAAGTTGATTCAGTGGACTTCTTTACAGACACATAAAGTATCCTCTTTAATCAAAGGAAGACTTTTAAATGAATGACGGATTGAAGAGTCTTGGTCTATACAAGGAACAAGTCAATCTAAGTCCACACAAAATTTCTCTGGCTGTGTTAGGGTGGAGGAGTAATGTGATAACACAGCTCCCTAATCGTAAAAATGAGTGAGAGACTTTCAGTCTGCTCTTGTGTCCTGAAGAACACTGTGGAAGCAGAACCCAGTGAAAAAAGCTCCTTCCCTTACTGTGTCCTGTTTAAAAACGACAGAGCCAGTGATCTTTGCCTTGTGCTTTTGCTTATGGAGTTAGGAGTTCCTTCAGGAATATTTAACAAAAGAGAGGAAAGCCTTCTTGACTCCTAGGGAGGATGAGGAAGAGCTCATGAGCTGAGTCTTCTGATTTCTCTTCTGAAGGACTTTCAGCATAGAGGAATGCTCGAGTTATAAAGGTCAGTGCTGTCAAATCAAGAGCCAAGTCACTTAATGATATAAAAGAAGTTGGTAAACTCTAGGACATGAACAGAAGCTATTTGAAGAGAGAGTCAATATCACGTACAAGGACCTCTCTATGAATGAGTCTGAAATGAACAAAGTGAGTACCATTGTGTATCTCAACAATGTGAGAGGCATGGCTGTTCTGGAGAGTCTCATGAGTTGCTGTTCCAAACCAGGAGGTCTCAGAATACATGGTCTGAGCTAAAGGTGAAGAGCCAGCCTTCATAGACCTACATCTGACCAAACTACACCTTAAGAGCCAGTAGTCTCTTTGTCAAAAGCTTGTTTCTTTTTTCTGGTTGTAGAAACACAAACCAATCCAAGAGCTGTCAGCTGGACAGTTTGTTCTCCAGGCCGTTTGACTTTGTAGAACCCTCTGATTTCCTCATTAAGTATTCTCAGAGATAACACCAGTGATCCCCACACGTCCAGGACTTGAATCCAACTTTGAACATCTTGCCAGGGATGTACACTTCCCTCGGACAGTTAAGACAACAGCAGCCATCAGGAATGGAAGAACAGGTTCCCCAGGGAAAATCCAGCAGTCTATGCCAAGTAAGGGAAGCAGGTAACAGCTGGTGAAGTTTTGGCCAAAAAGAAGCTGAAAAATTTAGCAAAGTTAATGTCTTTATCTATTTCTATTGATATGGCATTTAAAAAAATTATACTTCATATTATTTACACATGAATTATGCATGTGTATCTATATCTATGTGTGTATACATACATTCTACAGAGAAGTTATTTTTATAAATAATTATGTATGTACAGAACTTTAAACAAGGATCTGGGGTCTTGCTCCAAATCAGATGGTCTACTAAGATGGGGCCACAAAATCCTTCAACACTGAGTGCCTGGAATGAGGTCCAGGATTGGTTTGTGCATCTCCCACGTGGGTAAGTTTGCTTCTTCATCAGTACATGACAGTGTAAAGACATATGTATATAGGTACTCAAAAGAGAAAGCCAAATGCACAACAAATTGACAAAAACCATAGATACAATAAGATCATAAAAATACAGGTAAAGTATGCCAAAGAAAAAGAAAAGGAATGACCAGAACCTGATGCTGGAGACCAAAATGTTGAGCATAGCATTTTCACATTGTAAACCTCATTGATTAGAAAATTGTATCAAAATTGTTAAAAGGTGATTTTAAAAAAATTCTTGGAGTTGCGACCTCTATTTAGCTCAACGAAATTACAGAGCAGTATTCTTGAAACTGAGATTGTAATCTGCTGAAATATCTAATAGAAATCAATAGGACTACCTGGTTATGTAACCATCTCTGTTAAAACCTGTGAAAATGCAAGTTCTTTATAAATATCATAAAATCACTACGGTAAAGTATATTTAAGCAACCACAAGACAGTGTGTCTTTTATATATATAAAATACATAACAGCGAAGTGGGGGCTCACAAGGCAGTATTGTCTCATAGAGATGGTCTTTGTCACACACAGACTGCAGAAGGATAAGAGATATCCACAGCTTCTGATGGAAAAGAAGGAGGAAAATGAGTGAGATCCTGAATTTACAAATTCCAAAGTAGAAGAGACTGTAAAGAAGCCACAGGATGATCAGGTAATATAAGGAGAAGACTATGCACAGAACAACCCACAAAGTAAAACCCAACGGATGCTTGCTTGCTCTACAAGAATTCAAGTGCAAGCTCTGTAAGACAGAGAAGACCTGACATTGACTGAGAACTGTTGAAATACACATTCTTCTTTCGGAGCAGAAAGACATATGGGGGACTGGTCAGCATCCTGCTTTCAAACAACCCCTCTTAGGGTCACTAATCATTAGCTGCCTGACAGAACGGGGGTCTTTCTCTCTCCCTTGCAAATTCCCCAACCTTTATGTGATAGTTTAATTTTTACTTGCAATAAGAACTCAATTCTTCTCTCTTTCACTAGCGCATAAGAATACGGATTAAGTTGTAAAATTTAATAATGCAAAATATGAAATTTTAGTCTTCACTTTCATATTTCTTTTTTCTTAGCTGTAAAATGGGGATAGTAAATTTAAAGATACAGCTCACATGAGTCATTAGGCTTCATTAAGATTTCCACGGATTGTATTTTTTAGCTATCAATAGTTATTATCTTTATCTCTCTCCTTTGATGAAAGGATTTAGAATGTCTTTCAACATATTTCTTATCACATTTGTCTTTTTTTTTTTAAACTCAGACATTCAGAGTCCTGGTTCTTGCAAGTTCTGTATAATATCTGTGCTGATAACACATCTTAGGACTCTTCTAAGGTAGTCCCAAGTATTTTACGCATACACTAAAATTAACGTTCTTTGGTTTAAATTACAATACAACCCAAAATCCTACCTTCTTGGCTGAGAACCACAACTGCGTGTACTTGTTCTTGCGATCTGGAAGAGCCTGCAATTTATGAGCCTGAGCGTCTAAATTCATGTTATGCAAAAGCTATATTTCAAGAACATTATTAAGATTGTGAAGACAAATATCCAAAAGTTAAATAACAGAATTAGGGCCAATTCCAGAATAACTAACTACCCATTTACTTGACTTTGATTTCTAGGTACAAAAGTAAGATTTCTGCACTAGGACTTGCTGACCTGAATATTGCCATACCTTCGTGGGTCAGCACAAGTTTTTAAATTCTTTGTGAACCACACTTCTGCATAATTCAACACACACACAAACCGGTTCATGAATGCCATCACAAGCACACTGTACTCCTTACACATGCCTTTTCTCAAGTAATTTAGTTTATTGTTTTGATGCCAAAATGCAAAAGTACCATGGAATTTATGCAGAATTTTGTGCACAATAATATTCTAGACTACGCTGACATTTTAGGGCTTTAAATCATCAGAAGAACAACTAACAACTCTTTATGATACCACAAAATGGCTGTATTGTATTCTGACTGTAAAAGGCTGATGTGAAAATGATAGCTGAGGTTTTACCTCTCGATTATTTTTTTATTATTATTTCATTTCTCTGTTTTCAGGCTACTTACAGATCGATTTTCACCACGACACAACAAGAAGTGGCAGCGGTTGAACAGAACCTTTCTTTACAATGAAAACTAATAGCCTTTAGCTTTGGCTAATTTTGAACTCAAGGATGTTCCTTGGCAAAATAAATTTGTTTATCAAAACACTAAAAAAATCATAAATAAACATCTTATTAAATATTTTTATGTCCTTTTTTCTGCTAGCACTGTTTTCTTTGCAAATTTTGATCCAGTAGAAGCTTGCATGAAGGAAGTCCTAGCAGGCTACAGGAATAAAATATTCCTGCTACTTACTGGTTTCCCACTCAGCAGTAGGCTGCATTATCAGTCACAGCTTCTGTTCCCTCAAATTTTTTTAACCCTAAAATTCTCCTAATACAGATCATCCAGTAATGCTTCATGAACCACTCATATTCCCAGCTAAGCTCTACTTTACATACTGCATAGCGGGTCTTAAATGATATACAGAAGTTAGCTTAACCTTTTTGCCCATTATGCAGGTGTGGGAGCACTGGGTGGATGGGTTGTTAAAAAGGCCTCACAGTGCAGATAATCTGCCTCACCCTTCCTCCCCATCCCGGTGGGAGGACCCTAAGCAAGTTCCTTGTATACGGCCTTGGAATCCAACCAAAGGCACGAGGAATGGGAAAGTAAAGACTTAATAAATGGCTGCAAAAACATGATCCAAGATGAAAGTTGGAAGCTAACATTTAAATCTATATGCCATTCTATTTCCTTTTTTTGGTAAAAAAAAATTAGATTGCCCACAGCTGGATTGCTTAGTAGAAGTACCTTTTTGGCAATCTTGAATTTAGATGATATTTTTTCAGAATGCTGTTTTCCATCCTTAAATCTATGGGGCAAACTAGATACTTCATTTAGATGAGCAGCTTTTGGGCATGAATGGCAACAACTGTTCATATGGATTTTTATTATGCAGATTAAATACTCTCTAATTACACATAGTGGAATACTTCATAACAGTCTGCTGTGTTATGTCAATAATCCATTACGATATGAATAGATGCTTGGTAAAACTTCTGCTGAAAGCAAATGAGTGCTTATAATCTTGTTGGAGAAAGCACAACAATCCTATTGACAAGAGCCTGATTGGATTGCAGAGATACAGTCTCGTGAACTGTTCATGAAATCCAGAGAAGTGTCCTGTGCTGCTAAAGAAACATAAATACTAACAAAAGCACAGAACTTAAAAACTAAACTTCACTTTTTTCCAGACTCATTACTTATGTCAGTAGAAGCAGCTCCACTACACCCTGTGGTGCTTGTCCCTTCTTCCCACAAATAAGTTTGGACCTAATTTTCAGTGGGTTTTCAGATCTAGAACAAGGGTGGTTTGAGAGAGGAACTAATTCTGGAAGAGATCAGGGGGTATTGAAAGGTACCCATGTTCTCTTCCACTATTTGCTGTCTCCAGTGCCTCCTGTTGCCACCACTCCAGCACTGAGTCAAGCAGGCAGGGACATCAGTTAAAAAGGGACAGGAAGACTAAAAGCAGAAAGAATGGGGGATGTTCATGATATGCAGAACTAGACATTTTAGAATATTGCCCTGACCTGAATCCTAACCACAAGCTTAAATCAAATATAAAGTTATTTGTAGTTCATATTGGCTGACCCAAGATCAGCAAGATGTATTAACTTAAGCCAGTAAAACTCATCAACTGCTCATATGGCTATCCCGTAGTTATGGAGGCATGAAGTCACTCTACTGCACACTCTTCTGTGCCTCCCCAGCACCCTCCTTGTCCACCCAAAAAGGACAATTCCTTGGGAAAAATTTCACAGAGCCGCGTACTGTCCTACAGACTTATGGATCAAGGGATGTATCCCAAGAAATATTATTGCCATAAATAGTTCTCTTGGTACTGGTGTAGACACAGCACTCCAGATGAAATTTTACACTGCAGCCACTGTCACTTGAGTTAGCATAACCCAGGGTAAGCAGCTTCAATATCGAAATCTGAGCTAACTGTGTTGTAAAAGGTTGTGAATACACCCAATGGTGATCTTGAACCAGATGCTTTCCGTGAGGCAGCTCACAGCGTGGCTCTGTAGGCAGTTGTACCAGCCCAATGTGGGGGGTAGTGAATTCACACCTTGGCAGGAATAGATGCCTGGGGATGAAGAAGCAGAGGGAACAGTCAGGGCAGGAGGACCTTCTTAAGGCAGCTTTGTTTAGGTTTTTGTGTATGTTTGCATTTCATGAAACTCTAGGGATTGAACAGATGTCCAAAACACGATCATTCACTTTCCTAGCAGAGTATACTACTTCTGGCTCCTGCATGACTACAGCATGCATGTAGCATCCCCCGCTGCACCACAGTTTTCTCTTTTGCTTCCAGACTCCTGTGTGAACATACTGTGCACCTGCTGTCCCTGGAGCAGCTAAGCATGCTTTTTGCAATGAAATACCTGCAGGTGAAGTTGTATCCCCAGCAATAATTGCTCTGAACAGGTTGAGAGAAAAAGCAGGATGTCATTTCTGTGTTTGCAGTGACTTGCATTGCTTTCACACAAGGTGCAAAAGGAAGGAGCCACTTGAATCAGAGCAGAGAGAGGCAGTGACTGGGGAAACTGGGACTGGCCAGATAAAAAACCTCAGAGCAGAGAGTGATTACAAAATGGGGAGGGTGAGGCAGGAGAGACTGGATTTAGAAATTAGTTGGCTTTAGCCTGTGAGGAACACTCTGGTATTTGATGAAGAGCTACATGAAGAGGAATGACGAAGTACTGCATATGGTTGTTCAGTAAAAAAGATAACATATAGCACTGATTAAAGACTATCAGTAACACTTGTGAAGTGAGATTGGCAGTCGCAGGTAGTATCTTCTATGAAATCAAATTATATTGGTTGGAGAAAAAGTTTTGGACAGATAAACACTTCTTTAGGTCTTAAATAGACCATCTTCAGCGTTAGATGGAAGGACTAAGATTTACTAGGCACGTTAGTCAAAACTTAGACAGAAGCTCATAAAAGACTGGAGTTACACAAAACCTCAGTTGTGGCACTTCCTAATTTTGGGGTGCTTGATTCTACAACCTCAGTAATGCTGTCATTATTTATATATGTGTTACATACCCGTATGATCCCCAGAACTTATCATAGCAAATGCTGAAAGGGTACCCCGAAGTTTCAAAGGAGTAAATTTGTCATAATTCCTGGGAAAAAAACTTCTAGATCTTTGATATAGTCACTGAGTATATTATGCAAAAATAATAGGGGGAAAAAAGACACATGATGTGTCTGTTGATCCATCATTTATTGGGTTCCTTACACACAGCTGGTAATACATGTCGATCGTATTTTATTAGTTGGAAACACACAGCAGTTGGGTGGATCTTTTCACTGGCATTAAGGTAGATTACATTTTCACTTTTACCTCATTAACCTTTATTGCTAGTGCTTTAGTTTACTGAGATAGAGTTTGTCACTCTGCAATCCTGTGTTAAATTAAATAGAATGCTTTGTAGGTTGTCTCATTTTACTGTATTCTCCTCTTAGCTCAGTATTGTTGATTGTTACTCATTTTGAATAAAGCAGTCTCCAGACCAAACAAATAAAGTTTATTTACAATCTAATAGCAATAAATGTCTACACAAACAAAAATTTACAGGTTGCTTTTATTTGTCTTTGATTTCTAAGTCTTCAGAGCATACATGCACATGCTTTTTAGCATTGTTCTGCAGGCAAGGAATTACTTCAATTTAATTAAAGTTGGAATTCCCGCTGTAATCATATGAATTTAAGAGTTGAGGCTTTAAAAAAAATACTAAATATTCTCAAACTCAGCTGAATCATGAGTTATCAGGACTCAACTGCAAAGCTGCATGATTCGCTATGAAAGTAATTTTATCACATGGTTCCACAATGCATCCTATGGGTTTTTTTCTTTTTTTTCCATGCATTTTTAATACATTGCCTGCTCTTTGGGTACAAATTTCTTTCCCTTCAGCAAATTCTAACTGTCTAGACACCTGAGCAGTTTCAAACACCTGAAATTTAGCAAGGCTAAGTGTCGGGTCCTGCACTTGGGTCGCAACAACCCCATGCAACGCTACAGGCTTGGGGAAGAGTGGCTGGAAAGCTGCCCGGCGGAAAAGCACCTGGGGTTATTGGTCAACACGGGCTTAATATGAGCCAGCAGTGTGCCCAGGTGGCCAAGGCAGCCAACAGCATCCGGGCTTGTATCGGAAATAGGGTGGCCAGCAGGACTAGGGAAGTGATTGTCCCCCTGTACTCAGCATTGCTGAGGCCACACCTCAAATACTGTGTTCAGTTTTTGGCCCCTCCCTACAAGAAAGACATTGAGGTGCTGGAGCGTGTCCAGAAAAGGGCAGTGAAGCTGGTGAAGGGTCTGGACCACAAGTCGTACGAGGAGTGGCTGAGGGAACTGGGGTTGTTTAGCCTGGAGAAAAGGAGGCTAAGGGGAGACCTTATCGCTCTCTACAACTACCTGAAAGGGGGTTGTAGCGAGGTGGGGGTCAGTCTCTTCTCCCAAGTACAAGCGATAGGACAAGATGAAACGGCCTCAAGTTGTGCCAGGGGAAGTTTAGATTGGATATAAGGAAAAATTTCTTCACCAGAAGTGTTGTTAAGCATTGGAACAGGCTGCCCAGGGAAGTGCTTGAGTCACCATCCCTGGAGTTATTTAAAAGATGGGTAGATGTGGTGCTTGGGGACATGGTTTAAGTGACGGACTTGGCAGTGCTAGGTTAACAGTTGGACTTGGTGATCTTAAAGGTCTTTTGCGACCAAAACAATTCTATTATTCTATGATTTAATTTTCACCAGCCTTCCAGGGAAATATTTTTTTCCTCCTGAATGTGGATATTTTTCTGCTAAAAGTATATGCTTCTGAGGTACGCTATTCAATCTCAAAATTTGAGTAGTTGAAGGGCTAAAAATTAAATCTCTATAATCATAAAAAAGGAGATACACTTTTCTTATAGGACCCAATGCTTGCTTCTGTCACTGGTAAGTCAGTAACAGGTATCTACTATTTAAGTGTTCAAACTTTTATTAATAGAAGAGCCATCAAAAGTTATTTTAGAATTGGTTTGTCTTCAAGTCCTGCAGCTCAAACGCACTCAAAGATCTTGAGTGCATCTTTGTGCAGTTCTGGGCCCCATAATTTAAGAAGGATGCTAAGGTACTCGATTGCATCCAGAGGAAGGCAACAAAGCTGGTGACAGGGCTGAAAGGCATGTCCTATGAGGAGCAGCTAAAGACTTTGGGCTTGTCTGGTTTGGAGAAAGCAGACTGAGGGGTGACATTGCTCTCTACAGCTTCCAGAGGAGGGGATGTGGAGAGGGAGATGCTGAGTTCTTCTCGCTGGGATCCCATGACAGGACATGGGGGAATGGTTTGAAGCTGGGCCAGGGGAGGTTCAGACTGGTCACTGGGAAGCATTTCTTTACCGAGAGGGTGTTCAAACACTGGAACAAGCTTCCTAGAGAGGTGGTCAATGCCCCAAGCCTGTCAGTGTTTAAGAGGCATTTGGCCAATGCCCTTAATACCATGCTTTAACTTTTGGTCAGCCCTGAATTGGTCAGGCAGTTGGACTAGATGATCATTGTAGGTCCCTTCCAACTGAAATAGTCTAGTCTAGTCTAGTCCATCTTTTCAGGCACGTTAATTCTATTGACACCAGTGTAATTCCATGCTGTAACATGCTTAAATAGTTTGCAGAATCATGGCGCTACAAACATGGCCATATAGGTGGAGAATCCCAAAACATCTTAACTCTGATATACCTAGAAGTTTATTTTTAAAAAAAGTAAATGTGATTCCAGATATATATGCATGTGTGTATGTGTAGGTATATATAAAAATCATATTACAAAGAAGTTTTATTTATCCTCAGAAGGATATATACATACATATATCCTTGGAAGGATATATATACACGCACACATGACTAGCTGGGTTTTATAGAGGCTATATCTATTGTCCAATCGTATAGTTGCCAAAACACAACTATTTTTCAACAAGCAGAATAACCGCACTCCCTCTTTACTAGGATAATTGGCTAAATGACATAATTCAGCTTCATATTTTAAAAAATGAGGGGTCTATATTAAATAATTTGAGATAAATCATGGACCGCTTGAAGGACTGTAAACAATTAATAATGATAAATAGGCTGCAATTTGTTGAAATAGATGCAAAGAGGTATCTAGGGAGATGCTGAACAAGTCAGTGGTGAAACAAATTTACTATAATCATAAATGTTCTAAAAGGGGCAGTTGATTAAATGAGTATATGATATTTTTTAAATTTCAAAAATACGTAAAGAGAAGGGGGAAAAAGAACTGTGGTAACCAAAGGAAAGTAGCAACATGAGGTAACTTCAACTGAAATATAAGATAATAATATGAGAAAGAGTAATTACAATCATAATTATCTTCCCCTCACACAATTCTCTTCAGATATAGTTAAGGTTTAAAATATATTCAAGAACTTAAGACACCATTGGCATCAGGAGCCTGATACACAGGCTATTAAAATGAAAGGGAGCATTTTCCTTAATGTCAGCAACTTTGGATCCAGCCTCACAAGAATTTCTGGTTTTGGGATGGAGTTAATGTAGAGAGTAATAGAAACTGGAGTATGTTAAGGAATGCAGAATAAGGATAGGGTAATAAAATAATGCCAAATTCTCCCTGTAGTGACACAACAACGATGAAATTATTATTAAGTCATGTCAGTATTTGTGGACACAGGTTAGACTAAAATGCTTAAAGTAACATTATATTGCTTATTTTTTTTATTCCATCAAAGCACGAGTATGCAAGATCAGTGACAGTTCTGGGATTATTATTTAACACGCAGACTTCAGAAAACTACGTAATTTGCTTTCTATGGGTTTCCTTCATGTTGGAGGACAGGGCTACAGGAAGTCAAAGAGCTGAAGAGAGGTCTATGTTAAAATATGAATATATGAAATTTAATTTTCAAATAATATAAACTTCCTGAATCTGATGTGCTAAGCATAATAAATGAGCAAGCACACAGTACTTTATGCATAAGCAAAAATAAATCAGTGCAAAGTCCCCATAATTCATCTGGTCAAGAAGACTTATTAGACAAGGTCAAATTATATGGAAATCAATCTTCATAGATTGAATCTGATTTGCATTAGTAGATAAATGTTTACCATAATTCCAAATCAGGAACAAGACTATACAGTAATTCCTTCATCCACACTCGTGGTCCGTCATTCCTAGGGATGTACCATTACTTACGTAGGCTGTGCTTGTTCTCAGCTCAGCTAAGGGGAGCTGAGCAGAAATGCTGCTCTAAGCAGAGATATGTAAATAATTTTTGTCTATCTTTGGAAACAAAATCCACCCCGAATTAACCTGAAGCTATTTTTTTAACCAATTAAAAACAAGTCTAACAAAATGTTTTGTTTTCCTTTGTCCTCTCTTGTATCTCCAAAAGCGAGGAGAGCTGCTCTCCACTCCTTATTCTCACTTGACCAGATAAGGAATTCGACCTGATCTCCCATTTCAGAAGACTGTCCCAGACGTGGACTTCAGCTTGCAAGTAGTTTGTCACCCTGCAACAGACCTCCCTTTCCTCAGTTATGTGAGCTGCACTCAGATGTGCCTATGAATGTAGTATGAAAAACATTTAAGAATGCCAAAATGATCTATTTAATTTTTTTGTAATTTGTTTTCTTTTTCTTTTTTTTTTTTAATCCAAAACTACTTGCCAAATCCAGCTCATGCTTGCAAATAACTTTGGTTGTCCCCAGATTTCTTTTGGTGGATGAATAAATCATTGAAAATCCTGAATCACAATCTTAGTTCTAAATTATTTTTTTTCTTTTTCCTCCCCTTCAGTCCTGGTCCAGGTGAAGGCCAAAACAGCCTCTAGTGTAATTTAGAGCACAGTAAGATCCCACAAACCTAAGGTCCTATAAATTATGCTGAGGTAGAAGGCTGTGCTCTGTTTCAAGAGTTAATTTGAAATTTTCTGAGAGGTAGAAAAGCATTTGGTGAGAGATACTCACATGAGGAAATCCTTAGGTAATTTTTAAGACAACTTCAGCACCCAAAGCAGCCAGCCACCACATCTGTAATAAAACTCCCACATCTCAAGTGGAACTTGAATAAGACTTATGACCTCTTTACACTTTCTAGTAAGTTTTTCCACATTGGGCTCGACTCTGATTTTTCCGACGGTGGCTTTACACTGATGTAACTACCGGTGGGAAACGGAGTTGCTCTGGATTTCACCAGGCATCAGGCCTCTCTGAATATGGTGCTCTGTCAACAGCTGTAACATAGTGCTGGGTCACAGGCAGGCACCAACCCTCATGCAAACTTTAATAGGAGTTGTAAATTTAACCTGTCATAAGACATTAGTGCTAGGATTGACTGCACGCTTGCTCTCAGGGAAGCTGGGGGTTGGGGCGGAGGGTGCTCATCACCTTCAAAGGATGAGAGCAGCAGGTTGCTGCAAGCACCCACCTGCTGAACATCCACTTTCCAAGCCCGGGCTGGATGCAGCAGTAACAGCTATGCTGAATATTCTGTCCTAACCTTTTACTAATTAAAAAGCCTTAAAACCTGAATTGTGACTCCATATTTCTCAATTAAATTCAAATAACAGGGCTTTTTCACATTCGGGCCAAACTCTTAATGCAGGCTGTCTGGCTGTGACACCAATAGTGGACCCATGCCAGTGCAAAGCAGAGTGCGTCGTGCTGCAGTCTGAGCGGTCTTCTTGGGAGGCCGGAAAAGCCTGGAACAGCTGTCTCATTTTAATTTGCTTACTCTTTCCAGAGTTTTTATAACACTACCACTACTTTCTGATCTATCAAAAACATGATAAATAATTATAATCTACTTTAAAAATTAACCAAAAGATGTAACACGGTTTCACAGACACTGGCAAACTGAAGCATGAGAGCCCAGCCTGCTGCAGGAGCACAGATGCCAACCTGAACAGTGCTTCCTCGCCACCTTTCCCGTTTTTCCCTCCTCTCCCTCCCTCCCTCTTTGCTCTTTTCTTCTCTGTGCAAAAAAAAAAAAAAAAGAAAANAGTCGCTGGGACAAAGGAGCAGTCGTGGAGACCTGCAGCAGAGGAAGGAGCGGGAGGTGAGAGAAACACCTGTGCAAGTACCTGGAGTCAGTGAGGAAGAGGAGGGGGGTGGGAACGGGCGGAGGGGAGATTCCCCTGTGGCCTGCAGGGAGAGGGCAGGCTGCGCCCCTGCAGCCCACGGAGGATAGAAATGGAGCAGCCCATGAAGGACCATGGAGGAGCAGAGAGGGACCTGCAGCCTGTGAAGGACCACGGAGGAGCAGAGAGGGAGCTGCATCTGGTGGAGGACCCCACACCAGGGGAGGTGCCTGCGCCCCAAGCAGACTGTGACTCTGTGGGCAGCCCGTGCTGTGTTGGTGCGTTCCCGAGGGGCTGCACCACGTGGGAAGGACTCATGTCGGAGGGGTTCGTGAGGGACTGCCTGCCATGGGAGGGATCCTACGCTGGAGCAGGGGAAGTGTGTGAGGAGCCCTCCTACCTGAGGAGGAAGGAGCGGCAGAGACAATCTTTGGTGAACTGACTGCACCCCCATTCCCTGTCCCCCTGTGCCGCTGAGGGGGGAGGAGGGAGAGACATTGGGAGTGAGGAGACTCAAGCCCGGGAAGGAGGAGTGGGGGAGGGAAAGGTATTTATTTGTGTTTTAAGATCTGGCTTTTCATATCTTCTTATCCTACTCTGCTTTGATTGATAACTGATTAAGTTGAATACTTTTTCTGCAAGTTGAGTCTGTTTTCATCCGTTACCATAACTGGTGAGTGAACCCTCCCTGTCTTTGTCTCGACCCACCAGGTTTGGTTACATTTTCTCCTCATCCTGGTGTGGGAGAGAGGAGTGAGCGAGTGGCCACGTGGTTCTTTGTTGCCGGCTGGGCCCAAACCATGACGCTAGCACATGTAACTAACCTCCCAGAGCCACTCACCTCCCAGATCAATCTATATCCATATGGTGCTGGGACAGGATGTCGCATGGAACAGAACCACCTCCTCATGGTCTCGGAGGGACTCCATCTCCGTTCCCATCTCCATCATTTCCACCTCCATCTTCATCTCCGACTGACACTTCACAGGATGCTGTTAGATTAGAGGTTTGTAATTAATGGAGCTAGAAATCACTTGAGAAAAGACAGTTCTCTCTTACACCCTGCAAAGTACACCCTACACAACTACCTCTTTGTAATTAACAGCTCCTTTGTTAGTTGCCTAAAAGACCTTTCCCAAAGCAGAGGATTTGGTACATTTCACCTGTAAAAACAGGCACCTCGTGAAAAATAAGAAGTCTGGCATGGAAGCTTAAGAATATGAGGCATTTATGCTGTTTTGCTAACAGTTTCTGCACCTCCGCTTCCCCATCCCACAGGAGAGGATTGAGATGGGCAGTGTTAGAGCAGAAAAGTGAAAAAAGTCATCGGCAGGGCTGATACCGGTGTCCCAGCCGCTTTCTGCTGAATACAGTCGCCCGGTGACATCCACGGTGTTCAGTAACCACAGCTGCGCTCAGGCTTAGGCGTGCTGAGCCAAATGGCAAAGATCAGGTGCCTGCAAACCGTCACCTCAAGTTGTCTTTTCTTACTCTGGTTGTATCCAGACTATTTGTATCCTGTATTTGGCAGGAACAAACCTGGGCTTTGCAGTCAATACACTTTTGCAACACCTCTGGCACTCACACCATTTTGAAAGCATTGCCAAAGCTGCTCTGGGGTGGCTAGAGAAGGCAGAACTCTGCCGGGTGTCTCTTTAAACAGTAAACCAGCAGAAGATGGGATATGGCTTAAAAATCCATAAAATCCTCACAACATGGAATACACTCTTTGTACTCCGAGAGGGCTATTTCAGGTCCTGGGCAACCTAGGAGACCAATTTAGGGTTTTTATTTTATATTTCCACCGGCCAGACAACCTTTGAACACCATATCTGTCACGAACAATGATATTTCACGGTTTTGTTCACATAGCAAATTTATCCCACAAAGAACCTTCCAGGCGGTGACAGAGACTTTCATCTCCTCCGCCTTCCAGATTCCCACCTTCTGGGCAGCCAACACAACTCCCAGAGGTAAGCTCCAGAAAAGAGAGAGAAGACATGTAATCCACAAGCCGGTGAACTTAGTAGTGAGATGCTGAGGACAGGGCAGGTCCGGTACGTGGGTGTCGAGACCGAGTACAGGAGCGTTAAGGATGTACCCAAAGCCCAGCACCAGTGTGACTGAGGTGAGCCAAGCTCTGGGGAGCTGGAGCTAGTCTGTAAAAGCTGAGCTCTGGTCAGGGATTATATTCAACCCGTGCCTGAGCTGGGTTTGCTCTGCCCCAGGGCCATACTGCAAACCAGGATCCAGGCACCACATCAGTGCGACTCACTGTATTTCAAGTGTTCTTCTTCCAGATCCTCAGTTCCTTCACAAAATATCGAAATAAATAAGTATTAAAAGGATCCAGTACATTACAGGACTGTGTCCTTAAATTTAAATCATTAAGCAGTTCTTTAGCAACTGTGTCCAGATAGAAGCAGATCAGATCTCCTAACACTGCCAGTGCCCACTTCTTTCCTCACCCCCCACCACTGCTTTCTACTTAATTTACGTGGGAGGAAAGACTCTTGGGAACTGGCCTTTAATACCGCAGCTGTATTCTGCGCTGAGGCCAGGACAGAGAATCCTGCTCAGGGATTTGAGGTCTGCAGAGCTGTGTGGTAGTCCCGTCTGATTTAATATTGTCTTTATGAATTTTTTAATTGTTTTACATTGTGTTTCTTTTATCATTAAAAAAATTTAAAAATAAGCAAATGTTTTTTCAAATAAAGAATAAAATTTACACATAGATAATTATTTGCTTAAATAAGAGACCATTACAAATCAATAGATTAAGGTTCCAATGCATATTAGAAAAAAAAAAAGAGGATGATTCATTTGCTTTAAACAAGAAGACAGGAGAGTTACTGACAAATTAAAAATTGGAATTGATTATCTCCTCTTGTTCCTAAGTACCAGAGCACAGGAAGAAATCAAGGAATTTTTCCCAGACTTAAAAATTTGAAGGACTGGAATTGCTTTGCTGAAACATTTGCCGCCCAGTCCCACTGTTTCTGCTCTGTAATGCAGTGAATGAGCCCACCGTTAAATGTTTAAGACAGAAATAGTTTTTAAATTTTTTTTTCTTTTTTAGCTAATCAGGATCATTCTGGTTGAAACCCCACGTACCTTTCTAACAGTAGGAGTTCTGTTCAGATATCTTGAGCTTCTGCCATCTCCTCCAGATTTTCTGCACGGCTTGAGTGGTGGGCTATATATCCAAACCATGTACAACAATATTTCTTACAGATGTCAAACATATGTAGTGGGAAAATGAACTGTACAGCAGGCTTAGTGACTGTGTAAGAGTTGCTTTTGCGTAAAAGTGACTTTTCTGTTACAGGAATTCCCTTTATACAGGGAATAGAAAGGGCTAGTAAAGGACTTGGAGCTACAGAAAGAAGTACCATTCCTTGCTGTCACATTTCTGCTGTGTTCAGGGATCAGGACTGTCTGTGCACAGTCTTTGAAAAGAATCATAACAGCATCAAAGAATTACTTGATTCATCAGCAATTTCTTATTACAACAAAATACTCTTGCAAGGCTGATTTTTGGTTAACCCCTCAGGTCAAGTCCATGAGTAACTCTGTAGCTCTTGTCTTATTAGATGCCAAAATGTGTTACCCGCTTGCTGCCTTTGACCACAAGTAAGGGCTTTTTTCTTTCCTTCCTTTGGTGATAAACGGGTGTGATTATGTGTCTTCACATTCGCGTGGGTGAGTCAGGAAGCAGTTTGCTGGGGTGGCAAGGCAGGCTTTTGCCTCTGATGGCCGCAAAGTTTGTGGCCTCACGTCCTTCTTGAGACGTGGGAACAGTGACCGTGGCCAGTGCTCCCCTAAAGTCTCGTGCTTGTTGGAACAACCTGTCAGAGCATAACTCAAAAAAAAAAAGGACAACCAGCACCATACAGGCTTCTGAGAGTGACTGCAGCAACCTTAAACCAAAACTTGCGGTTTAAGAGGTGGAGCAGAGCAGAGCAAATTAGTGGGATGTGTTTCCATGAGTGGATGAAGGTATTGCTAATGTTTTTTCCATAGATTCTGAGTGAAGGTAGCTGGCTCTTTCTGTCTGTGAGCTTTGTGTGTGGTCCAGCTTTTGCTGGCCATTCAGGCTAATCCTCAGTTTTCTGCACACACCTTAGAATGTACTACGAATTATGTGCCCTGCTCTATAAGGTTCTCTTCTTCTTGCTCCGATTTTGACCCTTCATCACTTTGTAATAAAAAACGGTCTGTATTCAGCCTTACAGTTTACTACTATGTTCCTAAACTGTGCACAACTTTTACACTGTACAATGGAATTTCCTTGCAGATTCCTGGCCCATTAGTATTTTTAAAATAATCAATTCAAAGAGAAACAGAAACATAATTTTAGCAATATAATATAATATAATGTGTATGCATACATTTATTACTCGACCCTATTGCATGTTCTTCGCATGCTAACGTCAAGACTGTAGCTCAACTGTGGTCTTATCCTTACATGAGAACAAATGAACAATTGAGTGCTGCATATTGGTGTGCTTCTCTAATAAGTGATTGCCTACAGTACATGACTGACACCTATTTCATTCATACTGACTCGTAATTAATATCCCGCTGCCTGTTTATACTGAAAGCTTGTCCGCTGAAGATTCATTTTAGAAGATTCTACCCAAAAATGTTGCATTTACCCTGATAGAGTGGGCAGGAAGGCTATGCTGCTGGCATCTACACTTCTGCCCTAAGTGTCTCTGTTCTCATTCAGCCAAGCAACAGAAACAAAACTGTAATCGCAAGACCCAACGCGATCACACCTAATCAAGATGACACAACTCCCAAGCACGGATTATGGAATACTTACAGAGAACTCTCAAATCACTTCATAGCGATTACACGAGTTACACAAATACAGGGGAAAATGAGAAATTTATCAACATGTTTGAAAAAAATGGAGCAGCTCTCACGAGGGCAATGAAAAGGCCAGATCAAAGCAGCAGCTCATGAGTCAGAGCTGGCTGCCAGAACTGTGTCAGCTGGCATTTCACCTCCCAGAGCACCTCCACATGCCCAAACACTTACTCTGTAAACTGTCAGCCCACCTGTGTCAGAGGAGAGCCCTGCTCTGATGGAGCTCAAGATCTTCTTACAGAGGTGCCCCAAAGCTGACATTTGGCTTACAGCACTGAAAAGGCTAAGCCAGCCTAGGCTGGACTTCTATAAATGACTGGCTTACTTTCTGCACCTCTTTGTCACCTCAAAATCAAGAATTACTATAATCTTTAAAGTTTACTTATTATTAGTGCAACCAGAACTCCTGTTTAGAGACCAAGGCCACCTGGCACTAACACAGAACAAAAGACAGTCCCGACTCCAAAAGTTTAAGAGCTAAACAGATTCCCTGGAACTGGTCTTCTAATTGAATGAATATCAAAAATCTGACTTGCCTTTCTCTGTGTAAACCCCATGCTCCAAAAAGAAGAAAAAGGGACCCATAATGTGTATTTTCCTGCCTGTCAGTGGTGGAATTCTACAACGTGCAATGCAGCAGAGAGCAGTCAGACCTGCTGCAAGACTGTTGTACTTATGGAATAACTAGGAAATATTAAAAATGCACCACCTGGCCAACATTCTTTGCATATTTACGCTCTTCAGATCTTTACTTCTCAGAGGTGGCAAAGGACATGTGGTAAATTGACATAAAATTTAGCTCTTTATGTGCAAAGCATTCATTTTTTATTTCCTTTTGCCAGTTGAGTTGGAGCAGCTTGTTTTATATAGTCACAGCTGATAGCAAGTGAATCAGTTTGGTCTGATGCTTGGAAATCTGTCAGAATCTCACCAACAGTTATATGTTTTATCCCAGCATTATCCTTGGACAAGTAATGGGTTAAGCATTTCAGTTTTCCCAGTCTCTTTTCCTGTTTCCTCTGACCCCATCCCCACTCTACTAGCTACTGCATTCTACAGTGAGCTGCTCTTTCCTCCTCTTCTCTACTTAGTCCTAACATCCTCTTCTATCCAGTCTTCTTTCTCAGTTTCACTCACCTGTGAGGTGCCACTCTCCTTAAAAGTGTGAGAGTTCTCAAACTGCAACTAAGTCGATATAGATGCTTTCATAACTTACTATCAATATGAAACATACCTTTGATTTTGGATTCTAACGAGATACGGGTAAGTAAGGTATTTGCACTATTTTATCTTAGGTCTCAGGCTTTTCTGGAGTTTTCACTTCCTAACAATTGTTCTTTCAGTATGCTATAAACAGAAAGCTATTACTTTGGGACTATGACATTATCTGTACATCAGTAGACTGTATGACTCCAGTACCAAACAATGGAGACTATGGTGGTAGCATTAAGTTAAAATAAGTTGCAAATCAGACTGATAGATTTCAAACATATGCCTGTTTTTATATTTTTATCCTGTTGTCCAATGGCTGATAGCACTTAAAAACCCAGAAATATTCCATACAATTGTATGAATTTATTTCCATCCATCAGCTGGGTACACTAACGCCTCCTATCGCAAACACTTCACATTCTACTTTGTCCAGAAATAATGCTTAGACTTATGTACAGGTCTTAAATTTCATTGTATATAAAGTTATAAAGCCAAAAAGTTGTTCAAATGGAAAAACAATTTTACCTTTGAAGAGACTTATCTCTGATTCTAAATATTATGTCTTAAGTTTCTGTGGTTTTTCTGAGATTCAGCTGCATCTCAAGTTCTAAAGGTGCAAAATTGTCCCCATAGCCAAATGAATATTCAGTTACTTGTATTCTTCATACAGTAATTCAATGACCATGACCAGCGAAGGGATACTGAAAGGCTCCTCAGCTGTAGCTCTGGCCATGCAATCGAGTACAGAAGAGATGTGCTCCAGGGCATGCCCTCAGAAAGAACTGCCGCTGACCTAGCGTATCTTCTCGGTAGCCTACATCAAGGGAGCAAGAATTCTGCCATCCTGACCAGGAAAATAAGCAATATAATCAATATGGGAAAGATCTGTATTTTCTCAATAGCGAATTAAATGTATATACCTACATTTTCAGTTTCCAACAAGCCAGTGTATATTGAAAACAGCATCAGAAATTAACAGAGCGGGAGCTGAAAGTGATCTTTTGAACTGGAGGTCATTATCATGACAAAGAGAGAACTGATAGGCAACTACATCTAGTAAAAGCTCATGATTTGAATGTTTTGCTAAGGTGCTCAGGTACTGAAATAGTTAATGCAAATGCAGCTGTCATAATGAAGTTTCAGATTTTAGCTTTCTGCCGAGATGAAAGGTCCCTATTTTCACACCATCTGCAGACTCAGGAAGGCAACGCAGCAACTCTCTACTGTCTGCTGGTGTTTTGGTGGTTTCCCTCTCAAGAGCGCGGAGATAACATCCAGCTCTGTGTAGCTGCACCACGAGTGACAACAGCACCGTCACAAAGCTTGGTTGAAATGTGTTGAATTTTCATTGGCAAAAAGCAGCCAGTGAGTGACTGTGACAGGCATCACGCTGGTAGACAGAGAAAAATACCTGAGAAGTTTGCAACCATACCTCAGGCTCCTCTGATTAATATGCTGCTGTTAGCCATCAGCCTGCAGCTAGCAGTGCTCCTCGACTTCTTCTTGAAGGTGTACCAGGAATGGATTTAGAGCACGGAGAAAGAGAGTGATAAATAAAGGAGCCTCAATCCCCTCATGACTTCGATCCCTCCTATTATTATGCTGGAGCTGCTTGTGATGCTGTAGCAGGAACGAGTGCTACCTGCTACCATCTCTTTCTCTTCAAGAAAGACCATCTCTGCCCCATGTCCCCATATGCAATGATGCTCATGATAGGGCTGATGCTCTGCCACTGCGGAAACCCACAGTGGCCCATGTGCAGCTAAGGGTCAGGGCTGTGCTCGCTGGGAGGAGAGGGAGAGACATGTTGCTTGTGCTAGGTAGGTTACAGAGTGCACGGACAGAAACAGTGGTCATGGTATAATAACCCAAACTGAGCAAAGGGGACTTCAAACTACAGAGTTTTTTCTTAAATGAGAATTCAAAAGATGAAGCAAAGTTCTGTAGCATGATTGGATTCTGCAGTCAGAATCCCTGAATACTTAGGAAACACTTAATATAGTCCTCGCCTAACAATATTCTTGAGTGACAACAAAGATACCGCTTGCCCACCGGTAAGGAAAGATTTCTCCACTATGTATAATCCTCCTTTTAAGCAGAGACATGTAAACTGCATCATTGCATGCGCAGGGAGGTTCCCAGCAAACAGCTTCATTTACAGGAGGCAAAGTCCCTCTTCTGCCAGGCTGTGCACCAGTGAGCAGGGCTCAGCCTTTGCCATGCAGCTGGCACTTGCCCAAATCTTTCTAATGAGATGGGAGAGGCAGAGCAAATCTATGTAATAAAAATTATGCCAATCTCATCCCACAGCTTTTTGGAGTACCTTGCACTGTAGTACTAAAATGTGCATCCTGTGCTTATAGTCCCTGATTTAAAGCTTCCTTGGCCAGAAGGCTCCCTCCAGCCCTAACCTTCTTTCTTTCTTCCCTCCAAGCCCTTTTTTCTCTCTCAGTCCAATTCAAGGACCCGTCCCTCGGTGTTTGTCATCAGGCTCCATCCTGTATCCCTCTGTGTCTTCAGGCTGTCTTCTTTTTCCTCTGTTCCAGTAGCTCCAAGGTCATTCACTGCTCCTAAGGGAACCTGCATTTTTTCTTCAATCCCTAGACATCAGACATCTCTGGACCCCTCTGTCTATTCCTCTGTCTATCTTCCTTCATGGTTCTCTCTTTCAATTTGCAAAACCTTCACTCTATCAAGTTTTAAGCAACAATATTTCAAGGGAATGAACAGGAAATTCCCATGCCCATAATTAAATTTCACATGTAGGGCTGTGCGTGCCTTAGTGCCCGCACTGACAAATACTTCTCATAATGAGCCACAGCTAGTACAAATCAAGTGACACAAAACCTGTAACGATCGGAAAGAAAAGAATGTGACTCAAATACGTAGGACCTTTCTTTTAGCACAGAGAGCTTTTCATTGTTAAAAATATGCTTGAATACAGCATTCAAAACCTGAACAAACTGATTAACCAGGGACCAAGTCAGTAAAGGAGCGGCGGTGCTCTGTGTTATCATGTGAGAGGCCCCGTTTTGGGCATGACAGAGGCTGATGATAAATGGCTGCATCATGGCCACGATGCCACAAGTCTCTGTGGAACAATACTGGCTCCGCTGCCCTTACTTGACAGCTGCACTCAAATGTCCACAAACAAGAATTACTCCAGAAGGCCGTTTGCTCTTCTTCTGTTGAAAAAGTTGACTGGGGAATACACACGGTCACGAGCCATGTGGATACACTGAAGGGGTCTCTGGTGCACAGCTTTACTCTATGTTCCTGAACCCTTCTATTGTGCTTCAGGACCTCTGTACTAGGGAATGGGCACAGAGACATTACTTTGCCGCTGGAAAATGTGTCTACCAGGTGATTTAGAAAGTGGCCAATTTGGTTGTGCCAGCAAAGGCCACGTGTATGCTAATAACTCCCCTTAAGAACAGGAAAGGTCATGACCGTTTACAGTGTTGGAAGTGGAAGGGCAAAATATTATTCAGACCAATGAAGTTTTCCATTTTATTCTTAATATTTATTATTTCCCTGAGTAATATTTTGTGTCTGAACTCTTTGCGAGCAGAGACAAGAGAAGGAGACGGAGTAAGTGCTTGAAGTATACAGCCATCCATGTGCCATACCATCTGCACATTTCATGAATTCCAACCTACGGAGCTGGCTAGAAACAATGCCTTGTTTAAAAAAATAATAGTCGTGTTACAAAAGTTGCTGCTTTCAAATTTTAAGTTTTCTCTTTTCTCCCCCTCCCCTGCTCTTGTTTTAAATAAAATAAAATTATTTTATAAAAGAAATGGAATTTTAGACAAGTCCTGGACCCTTCAGTGTCTCAGCAGAGCGGTGTTGTGGAACCAACCTCTGGCTTTGCTCCCTTTACAGATTAACACGCTTGGGACCAGCTCTCTGTCCCAGCCCCTGTATTATCAAATGACAGCCTCAACTACACCTTAATAAGAATATATTTTCCACTCTTTTAAATTCTTTAAGTTGCATCTTCACAAGTACATGGTGCCCTATATATGGATTAAATTGGGGTTTTCAGACCTAGCCAGTGATTAAGGTGGGCATTTATAACCCTCTTACTGGCAGGAGCCAATCTGTGGGAAAGCAATCTGCAACGCTAGCCCTGCAGACAAGGCATGGTACGGTGCTGTAAACCAAACCCCATTCTGTTGTTGTGTTATTCAAGCGCCCCATCAAATTATTACCATTATTTATACTCTCATAAAATGTAGAGGTCTTGTCCAGGTTTCAGGTTCCATGGCGCCTGATTCCCTCCACAAACACAATGAAACACTGCTGATGGTAAAATGAAAACAGTTGGGAGAATTTAACAGAATTTGTAATGAATTATTTTCATGCATATGCTTGCTTTAAACGTTTTCTCATAGCTGCTAGTACAGCAGAAAAAAAGACGTGAAAGACATATCAGAGCACTGGCACAGGCTGCCCAGGCAGGTTGTGGAGTCTCCTTCTCTGGAGAGATTCAAAACCCACCTAGACACATTCCTGTGCAACCTGCTCTCGGGGCACCTGCTTTAGCAGGGGGCTTGGACTAGATGGAGATCTCCAGAAGTCCTTTCCAACCCCTACCATTCTGTGATTCTGTGAAACGAAAAGGAATTTCATTGTCTTTAAGTAAACAGCATGACATAAATCCAATTTTGATAATCCCAGATTACAGTGATGGCAGTAGCACTGATCCCATCCCAGACTGCCTCTCCCAGTCCCAAGGTGGGGACAAGACACTTCTTTCCTCGAACAAAACAGGATGGATGTCCCAACTATAGTACTGGCCCCGTGCGCCCTGAGGTTTTACACATGTGGCAACACTTTGTACAGGTGCTTGTAAACATGATACAATTTATTGCTGTTTTTCCTTCCCAGTAAAACAGAATCAGAACTCTCATTTTCAGACAAAAGTCCTTTTTTCCTAACAGCTGCAACACTTAAAAAATCTAACTGTAAGCTTTTTTCTTCTGATTTCCAGAACTGAAATGATTCCCAAAAGTAACAACGTGCACTCCTCTTTTCATACACTTATGTTTATATATATATACACATATGTAAGCATCTATTCTGATACCTGATTTTGCTAAAGAATTTACTAGGAATCTCCATTGTGGAATAGGAGCTTTCTCTTAACAAAGAAGCAAAGAGTTCTCCCAAAAGTCTTAGAGACATTGGAGTTACGTAAGTATTGATACTTAAACAACATCATTTTATAATGTTTACAATCTTGATGAAAAATAAGCAGGAAGATAAATCTTACTAAAAAAAAGCAAGTCACAAACACAGTTAATGCCTTTTCAGGCACCATCGAAAAAAAATACAGTACTCACATTTTTTTTCTTTTCCATGTTATTTTAAATGATTAATGGTAAATCTTTATTTACAATTAATGCTGACTTAATAGGCAGCTTACAAAAATATACTCAGGGTTTTAGCTTGATTTCAAAATATGAAGCAAATTTCAGGAAAAACCAGTGAAAATATTTCAAAATATGAGGGAGTGGGTCAGATACAGGTAACCCCAGGGTCCGCATTGCACCCTTTTGTTGATACAGCTCTCCAACAGTATCCCAGGAGGACTTGCATCTTTGCACGCTGTGACACATCCTCCAGCCACTTTAGAGTTTAGTTGAGACACCACGAATGGAGGGTGAGTTACAAGAGAGATTATTGAGATTGTTATCAAGAAAGAAGGTTAGCAAGCAAAAGAACCACATCAGGATTATCTGCTCTTATGCCATGTCTGACTGGCACAGTGTGGAGCCGGAACTTAGACAGTAAAGCACCCCAGAGTCCTGGTCCCCAGACCTAGGAAACACATCTCTCTCGGTGCTGCTGCCAGGTGGCCCAGGAGCAACAGAAAGCCATAGCATAGCAGCATGGCTTTTTCTGGCTACTGCAGAAGGAGAGGAGCTGGAGTAAACTTTAAAAATTAAATCCAAAGAATATGAAAGTCTAGCCTTCAAATGTTAAAGCTGTTCAGCATATATATCCCTCCTATGCTGACCTGCACTGTACCTTCTACCACATACCCACGAAGTTCTCGTTCATGGATTTGAGACCAGGGCTCCACACAGCCCGGAGACCAGTCTCCATCTCAGGCTCATCGGTAAGCAAGCAAGATAAGAGAAGGACCACACTATCATCCACACATATCAGAAACCGTTACTGGCACCACCTGAAGGGAACGCTGGCACAGTGTGGAAGCCCAGTTTCCGTGAATATCTTGATTTAGGTTCACTTATTGGTAGAGTAAAAGAGAAGACCATAACCATCTCTGCTTATGAGATGTTCTATATTGCAGTCAGCACCTTCTGGCGGACAAGCACCACACAGGTACAGTGTTCAGGAGCCAAGGCTGCCTTCCAGAGCTGGACAACCCTATTTCACTCCGCTGCATGCTGTTTACACACCAAAGCATAGTGAGCAGCCTATTCAAGAGCACCCCGTACTCCATCTTAGTTAGCCCTGAACCAGCTGGAGAACATTTTCACTTTGCAAGCACTATAGGTTGCCTTGTCTGATCCACAATGAAGTAAAAAAATAGTATGCAAGATGCTACTGAATAAAAGTGGCCCCAACTAGGATCAAAATACAACCACACACTGAGTGACCACTACCACCAGACTCACCGCATGCAACAGATGGCATGGTTCCTCTGAATACACTAGGAATATGTTTTCTGGTGAGGTGGGGGTGTGATCAGTGCAGATGATGTGGGAGCCTGCAAGGATGGCATTGCAGACTTCAACCACCAGTGTATTAGTGGTAGAGTTATGTTAAACAGGTTGTCCAGCACTAATCTTTAATAACTTCCTTGATTGAAGCAGCATATGAGAAAACTTGTGTCTATTAAAAGATAAAAAACAGTAAGTAAATTTAATTGCATCTACAGCCTTGTGTACTAGGCATGTTTACCTTAATATAGCCAGGCATGAAACCTATGTCAGATGGTCTAAGAGGGAAGTATAGCACTGAGTGCAGATTGCTATACTGCAACAGATTTTACTGCCTTCTCAGGAAAAAAATACAAGCAATATGCTCCACAAGTACCTGAGCTGCTGTGATAGCAGATACAATTTGCAAGGGATAGACCTGCAGGACAGAGGAGCAGATGAGCTGAGGCTTTCTGGTTTTGATGCAGAACGCTACCTCGACACTCACAATCTTTTCTGTATTCCACATGTCCAAGGGAATAACCCAGTTTCTCAGACAGCTCTCCAGACCATGCGTTTCCAGTGCAGGGACCTTGCTGTCCTAAGTTTATGAACAGAACCTAGTTTCTGAAGAATATATCTGGGAACCAGCTAAGTGAACAAACAAAAATATAATACATTGCTGCCCGAAAATATGCTACAGTCAATGCTTGCACAGGAAAATTCTTACATATAGTGAGTATTTTAGGACTTTCTGATTACCTCCACTTGCTGCAGCAGTTATGTATCCTCCTGGTATTGCATCACCCTGCTGTTGGAATATTACCGGCAGTGGTAGCCTGCACTGGAGTTTTATTCCCTTTCTCTGGGCCAGCCCTTTCATCTTTCCTTTTTTTTTTTTCCCTCTGAAGGTTATTTATGCAAGTATGACATGCAGTTACAGTAAAGTTCCTTGCAATGAATGGAGTGCAGGGCAGTGGTAAATTCCATTCCAAAATCATTTTGAATTCTAAAGGCTTCATTTAAGGGATAATGATGGGAGCAAAGGGCATTTCTCCAGGATTAATCACTGGCTGGGTGAGATGATAGCCCAAGGCAAAGCCACGGGCCATTAACCCCTGCAGGTCACCTTATCCCTACAGGAAATGCACTGGGTCAAGTTCACTGTTGCTATTATAAACTCTTATTGGAGAAATAGGTTACACATCTATGTTTATATATGTCTTCCATTCCCATGTTTGTAATGATAGTGGATAGCTTTTGGCAATGCCTCTATATTGTACCATGGAGAGATGTAAAAACAAGTTCTATTGTTATATTTGATGCCAAAGACACAAGTGGATTCTTAATGTTTACAAGGAAACATTGAAGATTCTTGGTAAAAAATGAAAAATGAAATGACAGAAAAATACCACATAAAAAAGACCCAAGGAAATGACGTTAGAAAGAGAGACCCTCTCTTTAGCTGGTGTAAATTATCACGGCTCCTCTAAAGCCAAAGGAGCTACATGAGTCCACACCAGGTGAAGAACTCGGCCAGAAGCTGAGGTTGAAACACATTGAAGTATGAATTTTAGGCTTGTACCATATACCATCACATAGGGACCATCACATAAAGTAGCAGTTTGACAAAAATACTGCTAAATGGGATTTATGTGCTCATGAAAACAGCATTTTAAAGTGGTGCCCAAATCCTCTATTATTTAAATAGCTCCCAGTCCCACAAGCCTTAGTCGGATCCACTAGTTTCTAGCCAGGACACCAGGCAAAGCTTTTCCAAACAACCCATTGCAAGGGGAAAAGCTACCAGTGCAGCTACGTGGGGCGGAGAAGCAGGAACTTCGCTCATGGTGAAGTTTTTCTTGTGCTGACATGAACAGTAGTCCCGGAGTTCAAATTGGATCCAGAGTGAGACCATGCAAAAGCTTCAGGTTATACAATTTTGAAGACCCTCCTGAACAAATGAAAGCAAGAACAGTGAAGGTGAAATCAGAGCTGGGTTTGTGTGCTTCATGCCTGCCTTCCGAGCCTCTCTTGAAGTGTATAAAAGAATTTAAACTTTCATTAAAGAGCAAAGAGTCCTCAGCCCTTGGCTAGAGAAGTACACCACGGACAAGAGCAGTTCTTCAACCTCATTGCTTGCAATGGCTGCTCGCTTCCCTTGGGGCTGCAGTCAGTACCTGTATCCATTCGGGATGCACAGCCTGAAACTCTCGCTCTAGCTCTAGCCTCTCTTTCCAGAGGTAGAGCAGGCTTCATTGGTTTTATGATGCCCCTGCAGTTAACAGCAGTAATCCCTTCCATAAAATCGTTTCCTGATTGAGGACTTGCACAGGAACAGCAGATTTAGGCTATTTCTCCATAGACTGCAGGGAGTTCAAATGTTCTTAGCTCCCATCTACAGGGCAAATCTTTCTGGGCGCATTTAACTCCTGCATTTTTAAGGTGCGCTGAAGTTCAGCAACAAAGTAAGGATCCACTGAGCCACAGAAAGCGGCCAAGAGCCCATCTCCATACCTAGCAGTGGAGGTGATGCCTGAGACAGGGAGCCCTCAAGTCCTACAGCTACTCCTCCAACAATTCCTACATTTATCCAGTTACGATCATACGTACAATGCATAAGCAGCCTTGTAGCAGCCAGATTGTTACGCTCCCTGAAGTAAATAGAAATTTCACTGCAGTATGGAACTGTGGATTTTTCTCCATTAATATGCCTTTCTCTCAAAGACTCTCCCCTGGGGAAAGGAGCGTAAATCAGCACAGCTGCTTGGTGCAGGCTGCGGGTGCCACACGCACGAAGGAAGCTCCTTCCTGACCACAGTCAGATGCTTCACTTCTGGAGAGAGCTCAAATATCCGACGGAGCCCTGTCTCTCGTGCTCCCAATGTATGAGTGTAGGCGGCTCCCAGACCATCGCATGGGTTTGTTTAGATCCCACTTGGAGGCACTTGCCTCTCCTCACGTGCTGTATACAACGTCCAGACAGCTAACACGCAGTTCTGATTTCCCTAAAGAGTTTTAGAGTTGCACAGGAAAACATACTTCCATCATCTCCTAATTTCAGAATACTACACTTTGCAGCTTTAATGGTTTTTTTAATGAAGTTTTTAGGTGTAATACAAACATACTAACATTTTAAACATATAGTAATGAACTGCAAAGTAAATAGAATTACAGTAGCTCTCACCAAATTGAAAGCTTTTTATTTTACTGTTAATTGACTAAAAGGATTTGCAAATGCTGAAAAGAAAACTTTGGCATGAATATTTAATAAAATACAGCAATAAGATACTAATCTTATGGGATCAAGTAGCTAGGTTTTAGACCATACGATATGTGATCAAGTGTACGACAGCTGATGTCAATTGCTCTCTAATTAAAACCTAAACCAGCATNTTTTTTTAATGAAGTTTTTAGGTGCAATACAAACATACTAACATTTTAAACATATAGTAATGAACTGCAAAGTAAATAGAATTACAGTAGCTCTCACCAAATTGAAAGCTTTTTATTTTACTGTTAATTGACTAAAAGGATTTGCAAATGCTGAAAAGAAAACTTTGGCATGAATATTTAATAAAATACAGCAATAAGATACTAATCTTATGGGATCAAGTAGCTAGGTTTTAGACCATACGATATGTGATCAAGTGTACGACAGCTGATGTCAATTGCTCTCTAATTAAAACCTAAACCAGCATTAAAATAACATAAAGGGACCAGAAAGAAAAGCTGTTACCTTCATTTGCTTTCTTTGCATGTTATTGTGAGGAAAGACCCATTACGTGAGCAAAAAACAATTGTTCCTCACAGCCCTGACCCCTGTGAAGATGGAGACTGGTGTAAGGCAGACTTCAGAAGGAAAACCCTGGCAATCTCCTTAGCAGAGCCAGCCAGGAGGAGCAGCGTAAGGCTGCCTGCCGCCTGCACGTGCCAGAGCAGGCAGCGGGCGCAGACAGTTTTCCACTGCTTGTCCTCCCACAGGGAATGCGTGGTCATTTCAAGGCACCAATCCCTCCAAAGGAGGTAGAAATGAAGTAACTGAGGTACCAAACGTGGTCTCTCCTCCTTCCCTCACCTTCCCACTTGGTCAGGGAAACCAGAACGGGAACGGGAAATGACCATCACGGCTGAACCAGGGCCACCTCCAGCACATGATCCAGCGGAGGAGAGAAAGTAGCTGGAGGACCGGGCAGGTCTCTCGCTCCCAGCGCTGCTCGCAGGTACCACAGCTAACATCAGGCCCTGGGGATTTAAAAACGCTGCCACATCAGGTGTCTGTTCAACTCCCCCCTCCATGATTACCAAGTAGTGGTCAAATCTCACCCTTCACAGTTGCATGTACAAGAAGCGGTGCCGTTGCAAACGTCTTCCCTGCTCGGTTGTGCCCACCTGTCCCTTCTCCTATATTTCTTGTATTTGCCAGCTTTATGGAAGAGATTGATTTTTTGTTGTATGGAAACTGTAGCTCTTGATTTCCAATCACTAGTGCCTCAGTGCTGCTGCAGTACATAACAATCATTATAGCAACAGAAATCATTATGCTTGGAAGATGAAAAAGAGGCTGAGAAAAAAAATCTTTTAAATACAATAAAAGTTAATCTAAAAAAATTTTAGAGAAACAGAATACAGTTTGTTGCATATTTGGATGGCCGATACTTGGAATGCTCACTCCAATTACTCATCTCCTGCAGAGTTTTCAATCTATGTATTTTTTTTAAATATATGGTTTTTTAATTTATGTATATATTTTAAAATATATATGTATATATTGCTAGCAGTTTTTCATCTGACCGTTGAAAATCTATAATGATCACATTTTTCATTTTAAATACAAACCTCTACTGAAAAAAAAATCTGGTGGGTAATTTTCTTTCACATCTGTGATACGAGATGTATTATGTATTTGAAGTTTGAGCCAGGGTTTTCTCTCGCTATTTTTTTGCTCAGAAAAGCCAGCAAGTAAGAATGGTTCGTTTTACTGCTCTGCAGTTTTAAAAAATGAGTTGGGTTGGACCATCATGAAAACCTGAATAGTTCAATCTCTCTGTGCTTTGGCCAGGTATTGCTACAGCAAGAGGAATTCAGATCTCTCCACAAACAGTGCTCTAATGACAGGGTGCCACAGCCTAGCCCCAGTGGGGGGGGGGGGGCTCTGCTTCAGCCCTTACTCACTCTGACATGTTTAATCCAGGCTATAATTCTTTCAGGAATACGATTAGAAACTATGCAAGTCTGAATCTCTGCCCTACTGCACCAGCTTTATGCTGATTTGACTGTGTTACACTTACATATGCTGCGTCACATTACAGGGATAGGGGGGTGAGGATCAACACTTTTTTTTGGCTGCCTCTATTTTATGCTGTTTGTTAAGCCTGCAAGTCCAGGCCATGTTTGGAAAGCCAGTTCTTAATATCTATAATATTTTCAGTTTTATTGATCAACTATTTTAATTTGCAATGAATACAATAAATAATGTAATCTATATATTCAAGCATCAGAGGAAAAACTCTGTGAAGAGCCATCACCAGTTACTGCATATACAATAGCTTTGGACACTTGAATTAGAAGGAATTTCCTCCTCTCTCTTCTAGGACTTCCAAAGCCTTCATTAAAACATTTGGGCCCCACCTTCCACTCACGTACATGGGTACAACATCATGAAGGTCAGTGGAAGTCAGGCCAATTTAAACCAGCCCAGAACCTGGAAATGAGAAATGGTTTCCTTTTATACCATGAACAATAGATTAGACACAAAAATTGTAGATAACTATTTGCATAAAATGCTAGACTAAAAAAAAATCCCCTTAAATGAAATGCTTCTGTGTTGCTTATTATGTTGTCAGATTATGTCAAACTAAAATAGCTCCAAATGTATGTGTTTGCTAAATACTTTGTGTACTTCTTTTATGGCATCTCATTCTCAAACAGGTAATGTGCTTGTTTTACTCAGACAAGTGGTGTGATGATAGACCTGACACAAGACAGTATTACAGCACATGGCAAAGGAATTCTGCTGCTCTTCAATGATGCTTCTAGGTGATCAGTAGCTTTGTCTTTAAAATGTTAAAGGAAAAAGCCAACAGTGATAAAGAATCACATTTATATCGCTGTATTTACATTTATATTCCTGTTCACAAACGATGGGGACTTTGTATCTTAAAACAGTAACATACTATATATACTTTACAAATATATACTTACAAATGTATACTTTACCTAGAGTTACTGCATAAAAGTATTACAGATCATCCAACAATACGAGAAAATGTCACCACATTCATTTAAAAGAGCTATTTGTGAAATGTGTGTTATGGTATTTTGCTTGGGGCAATATATTTCCATGCTTTATGAAATTATTAATTCTCATTAAATTCTAATGATCCTGTCTGAAAAGAGCAGAACTAATTAACTGCTCCATTAAAGTTATTACTTACTCCTGATGAGGCCTGTAAATGTTTCTACTTTGTTAGGCCAGTGAAAGTTTTCTAAACTGCAGCTCCTAGCATTACAAGGAAGTTTCCCCCATCAGCAGCTTATTCTGTAACAGTAAAATTGCCAGATCCTAACACCACCCATGTAGCCCTTGAGACTTAAGTCTTACGCCCTGAAACAAATATTTTCCTCCTTTTACAAGGAAAAAAAAAAAAGAAAAAGAAGCCCATGCTGGTGGGAAAGATCTGCAGAACCTGCATCAGACCCGTGATGTCTATCAGGGGCCAGCACTGGCCGCACAGCAGCCCCGCAGCCCTTCCATGCCGAGGGCAGCTCCTGCACCGGTTCCCTCCAGGTTAGCAGGGAGGGTTCATAGTGTCTCATCAAAGCTTTGGGTGTGTGACTGTGTCATCATTTACCGCTGGCAGTCAACCAAGAACCCGCATCGGAGTTGGTCCGGCGTTTTGGCAGCCTGCGCAGGGCCTCACTGACCAGGATTCAGGTTCCCATTTAAGCCTGTATAGAAACTAGTTAATTAAATCTCTTTGAGGATTTGAACTGCAGTGAGGATTTGGACTCTGTACCTCTGTTGTCACTTGAAAAACTGAGGCAACTTTGCTACCTCACCAGAAGGCTGTGAAAGACAACTAGGACGACAGCTGTGAGGTACTCACATGCTGTGTTTATTGGGGTTTTGTCCACGCACCTCAGGGCATGCGGTGGAGCTGTGAGCAGCAGCAGCGCCTGCAGAGCAGCATCTTCCCCCCAGTGTTTGCAGACTGGACCTAAGGGTTCAGCATGCACTGAGAGTTTTAAAAGGTTACATGGTCATCTCCGTAATCAAAAATGGTATCAGCTTGAAGATCATCAAGGCTGCAAGAAACGTGTTCCCTGACACGTGCTAATGACAGGTAAAACAGCTTCAGCAGCTCTCAGTACCAGGGGCGGTCAAGATCACCACGACTCAATGAGACACTGACTTATGCCCAGTGAAAATGGACAAGGAAAAGTGTTAATCAGAACTGCTGTGAAAAGCTTCTTGATTTAAATGGCAAGAAAAATGTGACAGTTGCATTTGCAAACAAGTAGCGCTCAACAAATAATGTACAAACATTGTATGTGGAAAGATTTTAAATCTACACATGTGAAAATCTCCCACGATATGCCTGTATGCTCATCTGGCCACAGAACTGGAACAGAGTTTATTATTGCTACTGCAACTCTGACCGAGACCTATGCAAGACAAATATCAAATGTTTTAATCCACCAGACAGTAATTACAATATAGAGATATTAGTTAAAGAAATTGAAAAAAATTTTACTTTTGTGAACTGAGATCATCGATTATTTACGTACACGGAATAAATTATTTTCAAAATTGTTTGCTCAGCTTCATTATTAAAACATTTTTGAAAACCTAACTGTTTTGGCGTTTTTTTTCGGGGTTTGCTTTTTTCTATATAAGGACTGAATTTTTTGAGAAAAATTAAATACTTCTTAATACTGCTCCCCAGACAGTAACCACAAAACTTTTTAAACACTCAACTCCTATTACTCCCCAAGAAACACCTCGGTTTGCATAGGCTTCTGCCACAAAAACATTTTTCATATTGGCCACTGATATGTTGGAAAGGATCGGAGGTTAGATCTGCATCCTAAAGTGGCAAATATACACCATGTTTCTACTCATTATATGCCAATCTCTGTTATTTAAGCATTGAGGACTGGCTGAGAGTTTTGGATGCTTCTCTATAATAAACTAATATAATCTGAAATACCAACTGCTCTGGAAATGCCAACGCTTTTTCTTTTCCTATGTATGTCATCCCTTTCAGTCGTAGCTAATAACTGGAGGTCGATTCTTAAAGTTAGCCCCTCGTTCCAGCCGCTTGGAAAAGATTTTACCAAATGTCTGCCGTTGCAACATGTGATAGCCTGGGCTTTCCTCAAACACCTCACCCTTCTTCGCTTTCTTCTGGTCTCCACGCACACTGGGCACCCCTAGGAAGGCAGCTAACTCATTCGTAGGATACAATCCCCCGTGGTCAAATGCACTTTGTTCAGTCATGTGCAGGAGGGATGGCCCACACTGAGGTCAGTCATGCTAATTTGAGCCCCAAGGCAACTGCGCAAGGAAGTGTCTCTAAGCGAGGAAACACCAAATTATTTGAAATGAAAGCTGAAACACACTGACGTCCATCGAGCTGGACTCCTCCAGGCAGACAAGCACCACGCGCAGTCCCGGGCTCAGCTGCTTCCTGGTAGAACCATCGTCACTCCTGGGGAGGACCTGGCTCCATCACCCATGCCAGCGCAGCGTTTCCACAACCCATATACTCCCCAGAGAGCTATGCCACTTGCCGAGAGCTTCCAAAATAGCAACTTCCCAACCCTTAATGTTAAAAGTTTTTGAAAACATTTGCGACCAATTTTACAGTTAAATAAACCCAGATTTATTCTATTCACTCATTTGTTCTATAACTTCTAAATCTTTTTTGTTTTAAAGCTTAGGGTTTTTTTCTGTCATGCGTAAGCTTTAACTGTAAATAGGTTAATTGCGGCTCTGATCTGCCTCCAGCATCTGCCAGTAAAGACAAACAATTTTCAAACTCCGAGGTCTAACGTAGATCCCAACATTTCAAGGTGGGACCAGTCCTATGGTGCTGCCAGCAGAGAACTCCATGCCAAATCATACAGCTAGTAAACAGTATGGCACCAAATCCTCAAAAATGTCCATAGCAAGAGTTTTAGGAAGAGATCCAAATACCCCATCAGTAAATCTTGCAGAGTAGGTGATACATTCACAGTCACCAGATATTTCAAATGGCCTTTCACTCACATGTGGTTACACTCTACAAATCCAGAAGTTACACAAACTAAATACACCACAAAGTTTGAAGCTATCCTCTCTCCTCTGTTCAGAACAAATGTAGAAAAATTGTATGACACAAAATCATCACTCATTTTTTTCTCAACAAGACAAGAAACCATTATTCATGCTTTTCTTTAAAAATCAGTATTTCTACCAAGAAAGAGAAATACGTAGTTGTAAGAAAAACTGTCTGTCTGCAGTTTCAAGCCAGGCTTCTCCTAACTTTGGAGCACAGTGTTCCCAACAATATCCATTCCTCTGGCTCCCAAGTAGCATCTCTTATGGCTCTTACCTTGGGCATGCAAACAAGGAAATCTCAGTTAAAATTGAGCTCTAGCTCACTGGGGACTAATTATTGATTTTCTTCCTTCCTTTATTCTATGACTAGAACAGACGGGATTTCAAAAACATTTGACCAAAAAAAATTGACCTGTTAAAAACAGCTACAGTGAATTGTAAGTATCAACACCAAAAAGATCGCTCCGTCTTGCCTCCATTGCTGGTGACTACTATAATTTTGTTGAGAAATGAGTGGTTGACATTCACTGAATAAGGTCACAGAAACACCACCACGCCTTGAAAAACAGCTGGGATCACAGATGTCCTTGGCAGGTGCAGGCACCTACACTCAGCACTAGCCCTGGATGAATGAATTCATACTACAAAACCAGAGGTAACCAACTGCATAACGTGCCACTATGTCCCAGAGATAGGCAGCAGGCACTACAGGAGCTACGGGCTGTCCTTTGCAGAAAATAATGCCCATTTTACCTAAAATGAGAGTTGAAAACCTCCTATATCAACCTGTAAAATGTGAATTTATGTCCAGTAAAATGAAAAACCATCATGTGAATCCCAAGTTAATTGTCTGCCTGATCTTGAAAGCAAGCAGTGACTCGTTTATTACTACAACAGATACTAGCAAAACCTGTTTATGCATTAGAATTATCTCAGTGCCTTAAACTGACTTTCAGAAAAGCTTTCCTAGGTAGCACACAGTAAAGTGAACAGTTGGAAATTTCATGTCTGACATACAGAAAACACGCTCGTCTCTGGTACCTTCAAATTGTTAACAAATATTACTATTCTTAAAACAAGACTGCAATTTCTTGAAATTATATCAGTATCATTTAGCATCATCCGCTGCTGCTGGTAGGAGAGCATGCTTAGAGAGCGCAGATGCCGACAAGCGGCTGGCTCAGAGGCCAAAGCGCAATCCGTACAGTCCTGCCTGTAACAACCACCAGGATGAGATTTCCCAGACCACATCCGAGCACTCCGGATCAGAGATCACTCGTCAGTCATGATACACTGGAGAAAATGCCTACTCTCCAAAAGCTCTGTTGCATTCTAGCAGATTTCTTTCTTCAGTAGCACACCGTAACAGCCACTTGTTTTTTCAATAGTTGTTGCCTGTGTTCTGCAAAAAACAGCCTGCCTCTTTTAGGCAATCCTGCACCACAGACTAACAGGCCAGAAGTATTAGCTTGATACAATCACATCGAGCTGAGTAAGTCGAACTGCATATACAGCAGCATACATACAAAACCCACAGCATTCAAAAATCTCACCGCAATCTTGATATAAATGAAGACCCAGGACCCTGTGCCATATATGTGTAACTCTCCAGCTTAAATCAGTTTGGGTCCTATACAAGGACGAGACCCCCAAATTCTCCTTCTTCCTCTCATCTGAAGAAGTGTGCAGGGCTAGACATAAGACAGTCACAAGGAGGGAAGTTTAACCTGAGTTTAATAAGGGACACGTGAAGGAAATCTGCAGATCTTGTATCCAGAATAAATATATTATGCCATTCTCATAAATAACTCGCTTTTTGAACCTGTTCCAAAATTCACCAGAACTCACACTAGCTCCTTCTTGAGTGTAGGCTCTGTGTTTAAAGGCTTGTAGAATAGTTTCCCAAGGATTTGACTACTCACTGGAATCTGACTGCAACCCTTGTAACCGAGCACTAAACGTTAAAAGAAAAGCCAGTGGGCATCTAACATAAAGTACTGTTTTCTGATAATTCAGACTATTTTTTTCAGTTTCATTGTTTTCAAACTATTAACAATTTTTATTAAGCACAGACACGCAGGACTCAAGTTGCTGAACTAATTTTAAAATTTTACCTTAAAATTATGCAATTTACCTTTCTATAAATCTGACTTGCCAGGAAAACATGATATAAGGAGATTTTCTACAGAGCATCTCCAGGAATCATTTTGGCTGTTTCAGGTGAGTTTTTAATGCTAATAAGTGTACAGTATTGTGGCCTAATTTAAATTTAACCAAGCATATCCTTGCTAAAATTAATGTTCAGCGTTCTTATCAAAACATCGACTTCAATTTTTTTAAAAAATGTATTTTTAGTTTTCAAAGTTACATTTAAAAGCTCAAGAAATCCAAACTGCGACAGCATGCAAAACCGTATTCATTCATGAATATGTTATCTCTAACGAGAATGGGTAACGTAATTCTATAATCATACTTTGAGGTTATCTTTTAGCAAGCATGCCTGCCCTTAAGACCAAAACTGTGTCTGCAAAAATTGATCGCTAATTTATGTTGACATTAGTGATTAAAACATTTTCATAGAAATGCTGGTATTTGTCATATTGTTTTCAGGCCCTCTGATACCAAAATGAAGAATAACATCTAGTGAAAATGACTGCTTATTCTATTGCTCTTCAATATGTTTAACGACCGCATTTCTGAACGCTGTCATACAGCTAGACATACAGGAGCTATGAAATGCACCACAACTTATTGCCTGTAACTGATTACACTCACAATTGTTTATAAGGAAAAAATCATACCAATAAAATGGAGACGTTTCAAAAAGATCTGTGTGTTACTTCAAAATGACGGGCTTCTCTAGAAGTTTCACTACTGCACTTCAGCTAAAAAGTTTCTTGTTCAAATAGGGAATTCTCCGCCTGGGCCCGTTCCAGCTCTCCTGGGAGCTCTGACTTCGGACTTGCTGCGAAAGCTGCATTCTTCAGCAGTAATGCTAGCAACACCCAGGATTCTGTTGCAAGTCTTGGTATAGTTGTGGTCTCAGAGCTCGGAATGCACAGATTACATGAAAAATTCAGCTTCTTTTGACAAAATTAATTTCCAACTTCACTGGAGAAAAGGTTGAAAAATTATTTTTGTAAAATCTTAGGGATGCAAAAGGCAAATAAAACCACGGTGCTTTACAGCAGAGGTTTTCCAGGCTGCTATGTTGGGTTTCTGTCCTCTTTTGTGTTTTTAATGCTCAATGTTGATGATATTAACAGCTGGGTTTTATATAAAATGTTAAAGACTGTGGAAGAGCAGTCACCCGTGAGAACCAGCAGAACCTTTACAGGTTAGTAGCGCTGAGTTCCTCCTGCACCCCTGTTAACGACCGGCTACAAAATCCATTGCATATACAAATCCTTGTGAAACCGGGAGGGGATTAAATATAGTGAGGGTTTTGTTTTGGTGGACTTACTCAGTGGAAAGCAAAATGGTAGCTAACATCAAACCCGCTTGTTCAAGAGAGTGAATTGGGACAACAAAAATCCCCCAAAGCAAGAAATGCGTTTCCCAAATGACTTTTGCGTAATCTTTTAATCTAAGGTTATAATTTATTTTAAAATGTGATTCCTAACTTCCCCAGTGCAAACCCTGGGCAATGTCAAGCCCTGCACTGTTGTCCTCTTGAGTCTGTAAACAGACAGAATTAAACAATAGCATGGTGAAGTGGGAACTTTCTCCATTCATCTTAATGGACTGTTAATTATGACCACTTAAATGCCCACAGTGTTAACCATTTAACCGCTGACTGCATTTCACCCAAAAGGGCAGTTTATAGATGTTGATTTATCCACAGGCAGGTAGGCATAAAACTCGCCATGGATATACAGTTAAGGGGGCCAAACGATTAATAAAGTTGTGAATATAGATTATGCAGCCAGCTGGAAAAATCTAATAACCATCTCCTGAAGTTCATTCTTCTCAAGGATTCGAGCAAATCGGTGCTTTCAGTGTCAACACCGCAGTGTTATTGTTCTAGGGTTGTAGAGATTCAAACAGGATGGCGTTGGGTTTGTAGTGCCGGTTTTCATGTAGCAGAAAGGCTGGTGAAGTGTAGTTAACTGATTGACACAGCACAAGTGATGTGGCAATACACAATGGCCGGACATAAGGCGGTCAGTTGACTTTAAGTTCAGAGATTTCTACAAAGCTATATAAGAAATGAAACAATTTTTAAAAGTCAGCTAAATCTTGGAAAAATTTGTCATAGATTTTATTTATTGATGCCTATAAACTGATGCTATTAATGGAATTAACAGATATTACAAATTGAATTAATTTTTGGACATAAATATTATAGACACATTTGGAGGAGGGGACAAAAATCACAGTGGTTTTGAAGAATTTAACAGAACAACATTTGGAGTACTGTCCTGACAGGAATTACATCTTTAATATTGAACATACTGCATAAATAATTTACACAAGTATTTGAATCAAATTAATTTTGTACTACTCATTTAAGCTCTTCAAAAGTTCTAGGGCTAGTTTCTTCTGTCTTGAGCAAATGGATCTGGTATAATATAGACAGTCTCCGCTTTGATTAAGTCTCCCTGGTTCCCCACATTCCCACGGGCATCCCTGGCTCTTTGAGGAAAGCCTTGTAGCCAAAAGGGACTGTGTCCATTTCTTCTGTCCACACCACGGGTTTTCCAGTGGTTCCAGCCATCAGACCCTATGGTTGGTTGACGCTTGCACAAATCCCAAATTGTGGGCAAGTAGATATATGATCAACCCAACGCTTGCCTACAATTTTGTGTTTAATACCTGCATTACAGCAGCCACCTGAGGTTATGTGGTAGGCTGGCTGGCCCAGGGAAAAGCAAGAGTTCACAACATTCACAACATGCAAACCCCTCTTACATACTTTGTCAGTCTGTGCTGGTGGTTACAGCCACCACCACTGCACTGCCACTGGCAACTCTTGCAATGCAGATACTCATTTTTGCAGCATAATTCTTGTTTCCAGAGGACATGAAACAGGCAACACGCCACTCCACAATGGTTAGAAAACAACAACAGATCTGCCAAGTAAAGCAGCTCTGAACACAGAAACCACTTTCCAAAACCCTGAGAACCCAACAACTATTTGTGCTCAAGTATGTGGTCCATTTTCCCCATTTAAGCACTTTAAGGTATCAGTATTTTTTAAAAATAAGTAGTTGTAAATGAGCAGTCAGGCCCATGAGGTCAGCACATAACGCTGGCAAGAACAACAGTACATGGGCCGGTGTGTTGGGTCTACCACCGCTCTCGAGACCCCCCTGATAGTTACCATAGAGATAGCAGGAGCCACAAAGAGCTTCGATCACATTACTGGCTGGGAGGGGGTCAATTTGTATGCGCGAGCCCTGCTGGGATTGAAAGAATGCAGAGGAGGACAGGAAAGATAATAGAGAGAGAAATAAGTGAAGGGAGAATACAAGAAATGAGAAAAATGAAAAAAAGAAGGGGGGGGGGGCGACAACACCAAAGGGAGTGAGGGGTCTCAGAAGCAAAAAAGCCAGCAAAGAGACCAAGGGGAAATGAAGAGAGAAGGAAAGGGAAAGCGAGTGAGAAAATTCATCTTCCGCAGACAGCGCTCGTGTTGCTGCCCGACAGGAACCGCTGCTCCAGAGGAGCTAAGCCAGCGGCATGTCCAGCTGTGGAGGCAGTGGTGGATGGATGGACAGATGGACGGATGGATGACTGCAGCACCTGACCCATGCCACAAAAACGGCTCCAAACACGCAGTGGAGCAAGGAGATGAGATCACAGAGAGCAGAGGGGAGTTTGCCTTCATATGCCCATGGGTGAACAGCCTGAACGCGATGCTGTCTGAGCCAGCGCCACAAAAGCAAACAGGTTTCTGTCTTTGGACTCCTCAACCCAGGGCACTGAGGGCTCGGAGCTGAACAGGTTTTACCTCTGAGAGCTGTGACTGCCGGCGGCTGGTGGGGCTGGAGCTTCAGCAGATTCTCTGGGTCTTTGGGAGAGCCATGGCAGCCTCCGTGGCCCCAGCTGCTGCATGCTCACCTATACTTACCCTGTCACATTGCTGTACATGCCCTCAAAGACACCGGCAGGCATTTATAAACTAAGACAACACCTAGGTCTGTACTCCAAAAAGGCTGAGGAGAACACTTTGAATGACTATCTAAATCAGCAGAGTATCGAAAATGCCAAATCCCATAAATAATACCCTATGGATTTCTAAGTGACTGCTGTTATCACTGCAAAAATCTATTGTTCCTCTGCGGGCTAGTAAAGGCATGGCCAAAGCCTGCTCATCTTTCAAGAGGAATCCCAGCAAAGTCAAAGAGAGAGAGAGAGAGGTAACAGGATTCAACGCATAACCAATAATATTTAAAGAAAAAGGTCTTATTTGGTGGCACGTTCACCAGCCCCTGTACCTCCCAAATGTAAGGGTAACAAAGAATGTGCTGCTTTGCTGGTCTCATCAATGCTGTAGCACCACTTCGTGCTGGATCAGCTCACCTTGCAGGTCTTCCCAGGACACGCACAGCTTCAGACCCTCGTGCTGGTACTCAGCTTGAATACCGGGATTTCAGAATGCCTGCAGACCTTCTCCTGGTACTACGAGGAATGCTCCAAAGGCCAGCAGAGCAGCAGGCTGTGGTTGTGTACCGTAGCTGAGTAAGAAAACATTTTTTCCTACAGAGAGTGACGACCTTCTGGGTTTTCCTAAAACACACCTTTTCCTTGTAGCTGGAGCATCACATCGCTCCTCACCTTCAGGGCCAGCCCATTCAGCCCCTTGAGACTAAGACAACATCCCCTAAATTTTCTTACAGAGAAACAGATTTAATTATGCTCAGTGAAAATCAGCACGGATTTCAGGTGGCAACATACCCCACAATTGCCAATAGCACTCTGGCCTGGCTGAAGTATCATGCGCTCAGTGTATTCCATAGACCAGACTAGAACTGATTATGAAGTTGGGGGTTTTTTAATGAATTAACATTATTTTTCTACCATTCTGCTTTTCAAGCCAACTGTCAAACCGACCATAAATAAGATTTCTCCCTTGCATATTACCACCAAAGTCGAGTTACCCCTGAGATCAACGGCATCGCCTTTGAGTTAAAAGCACACAGATGTCTGAGTAACAGTAAAATTACTGAAGTATGTAAAAGCCTCTAGAAATGCTGTAAAGTGGCTTTTCCATATATGGCAATGTCACCATTTAAAGTCAAATACATTGTGTTTTCAGCTTAAAAAGCCCTCCAAAGCAACACAAGCTAAATTGAAAACACTTTCGGTTCAGAGAACTATAGTCTTTACATAAAGCTGTAAACCACGGCACGAAAATGGCACGCATAAAATTGTAAAGTGCCTTTGTAGGAAAACCCAAAGACCTTTATGCGTAAGCTCCCAAACTCTCCTGTGCATTAGCACCACTCTTTTTTTTTTAAATGCAATTCGTAATATAGAATCATTTTCAAAAGAGACCGTGTTGGCCCAGCCACAGATATACTCAAAGATTTCAAAGCCCGCTTCCAGCCCTTTGCCTTCCCTTATCACCACCACACACGTAGGGAGGGGATCCTCCACTAAGCCAGACCAGTAGTTTCCACCCAAGCCCAGCGCAGCCCCAACAGCCTCGTCTCAGGCTGCTGAAGGCATTAAGATTTTTATGAACATCTACTAGCCAGATGAGCCCTCATTTCCAAATCCCTTATAATTTTTTCCACTACGAGAAAACTTTCCAAAAGCTGGGTAATAAGCCCCAAACGGTTCTTTCAGCGCTAATGTGAACTGGAAACTAAAAAAAAACATCCAGCAGGTAATTTATACAAGTCTCTTAAATCTTGAAAATGAGGCTATTCATTTTCTAATAATAAATCTTTACTGCAGCTAATCTTATCTTCTTTCCACAACAAACTCATAACTATTACCTTTCCAGCCAGCATATCTGTGACTTTAAAAGTGTGTGACAGCAGCAAAAGCAAGCACGGGATCTCAGGCCTGAAAAAAGGGAAATACTTAGGTTAGGCACACAGCAGATCCTTGTTTTTTAAGCTCTAAACAACGTGATACAACGGAACGAGTTGCAAGCTGGGAGGGAACTATTCACACTAGAGAAGTCAAGGACAGTCCTCGCAGGAGACCTGCACCCACCGAATGAAAACGAAAGAGGAAAAGTACTTTTTTTTTTCCTTTCACTTTAACTTAGACCAGGTCAAACCCAGAATCCATTACTAAATACTAAAGGCAAATGAATAAAACATTTTTGCAAATATTTGTCTAAACTCAGAACTTTGCACATCATTAATTACGAGTTTTATCTCTCATTTATACTGGAAGTACCTCAGGGCCAGCAACCCTGTGAGGCCCAACAGTACCAAGCACAGCGTTTGTAATGGCACAGGCCTTTTCTGTATCACTTTCACTCTGCTGAGGCAAAGCAAATTACAGAGAGCATCTGTGAAGCTGATTTTTGAGTTTCAGAATATTTATATCATCCAAGAAAAAAAAACGACGTCAGATAAACTATGTCCTCAAATAAAACTGAAGACCTGAATTTTGAATAGCAGCTACTTGTCACTGCCTATTCCCAGTTAAGCTACAGAAGAAGTAATACCTTCTTAGAGAAGTGATCTGAACAATACACCCATCCGAGAAATCCAGAACTGTTTGCAGGGAATCTGTAAACAGAAAAGGAGACCAAAACTGATGACTCCATTTTTTCTGCCATTTCACTGCACCACTTTACAATCGCCTTTTAAACAGCACAAGGGATTTAACTGCACTGATTTTTAAGCAGATATATTTACAAACAGCACTCAGCTTGATAAACCAATTATTCTTTACCAATATATGCGCTACTCTAATAAGCACTTAATAGTTGTTTGCAGACCCTGGTGTGGCAAGAAAACAAAACCAGAATATCCTGTCCATTCAGAGTAAAATATAAAATCACCAGTCCCCTTGGCCTCAGTCATTTGGAAGTTGCCAGATGTTCCTTGTCCTTCTGGAAGGTGTGGATAGAAGTATTGCCACACATTTCCCTGCCTGTTTACCCATTAAGGTGCCGTCGAGCTCTCAGGTTTTGCCACCAAAGCTGTGGTGATGACGATAAAGGAAAACAATACCTAGCAGAAAAAAAAAGTCTGAGCCCATCGCAGGTAACAATGCTTTAGGTATATTAGGGCAAATGAATTTTAGGAATAAAAGCTTTATTCTTTACAGGAAAAATAAGATACTGTTGTTTCTCTTTTCCTGTGAATACATTTCTTTCAGGAAAAATACATATTTTGAGGCATCATTAAAAACGCTTTTTTAACTATTTCTTCTATTTATTTCTACAAAATTTCTTTGTCCTTCACATTTGATGGACAAAATACAGAGGTTTATCCCCTTACGCCTTCTCTGCACCCTGTTTCCTCTCTGGAACCCTATGTACCTTTCCCACATAAATGGGAGTTTCATGACACTTAATTGCATTTCCTTAAGCTTTCAACAAATTTGATACGGCTTTCCTCTCTGGGCCCTATAGCAGTCCCTAAATTCCCCCCCGTATTATTCAATCTAGTCGAAATCTTCCTGTTTCTTAGATAACACTAGCAAATTGAGCCGAGCGTTGCTTTTCTAGGTTATTGTTTCTAGTCTACGCATTTTTTTCTCACAAGTTTGTAATTTTAGCCTCTGATGGAGCTTGGCATTTGCATTTTAGTAATTTTGCTCACTCTGCTTTTCACAAATACTGTTCTTTTGAGATTCCTACGTGCTCCAATTGTAAAAAATGACTAGGAAGCTCCTTGACTTCATAGTGCCTTTTGATCCAAATAGTCTGTACAAACATCAGGATGCCTATGAAACAGATGCTAAATATATTTTAATGCATCAATCCATGGGGGAAAGTATGGCGCTGAGAAATTAAAGCAAAAATGTTCAGATACAGAAAGTAAAGCTGTAGCAAGGTACTGAAGTAACCAGGAACCACATACGCAGTACCTCAAAATTTCCTTGAAAAATTAGAAACTTTAATAAGAACAATACGGTTCTCAATAGGAACCTTATCCTTCACAATTAGGATTAGAAACGCTGCCCAAATTGACATTAAAGAAATCAGTAAGTGAATAAAATCAAGCAGCTCTGCCTTGCAATCCTATTCTTTAACCTTCAGACAATGCTCTCCAGCCATGCCTGCATTATTTTTATTAGCTGTCTTTGGCTTTTTTAACTGTGTTGTTTCTGCTGAGCTTATCTGTGAAGGAGTGGGTCCAAAGTAAGCAAACAGCAACGGGGAAATAAATAAATGAATAATCCCAGGGAAGGAGCCCTTCTGAACCTGTGTAGCTGAACCACTGACTTATTGTCTCTGCTCTCACCGCACCACACACACCCCCTTCAGTCGGCTGTTTCTTTTTCTAAAAAAATAATTGATTCTTAACATTGGGGAAGGCCTAACCAGCATTAATAATCTTACAATTCTTAGCAGAAAAGGGGAAAAATATTTTGCAGTTATATGAAAACAAAAAGCATCGGAAATCAGCATGTTGTATTTGTTTTCACCGTCAGTTGGGGCGGGGGGGGGGGGGGGAAAAAAAAA
>VZSC01019461.1:73479-102071 GCA_013398225.1 Steatornis caripensis
CCCCCCCCGCGCCCCGCTCGGTGGGGAGGGCAGGGACGCGACCCCACACGCGGGGAGGGCGGCGCACGCCGGGTGCCATCTCGCCCCGCAGGCGCGTGGGCGCCGCCGTTCGCTGCCCGGGCGGGAGCCGCCGCGCTCCGCTCCCCGGCGGGGGCCCCCCTGCTCAGAAACACGCGGCGCCTCCACGGCCGCCAGCGCCCGTCTCACACTCACATCCTCCCCCGGCGCTCACGCACAAAACGACGGGCGGCTGCAGGGGAAGCGGGCGAGCCAAAACGAGAGCCCGTCCCTGGGTGGGCTCGAACCACCAACCTTTCGGTTAACAGCCGAACGCGCTAACCGATTGCGCCACAGAGACTCCCGCTAGGAGCCACCTCCGCGGCTTGACCCATGTGCTGCGCCACCGTGCTCGGCCGCGCGCCTCGCCGCCTCGTCGCCTGCCTCCCTCCCGGCGACCTGAGGGCCACCACGTACCCAAGCTGTGCCCGCAAACCGCCGTTCCTAAATAACGAGCCTTGAGAAATGCGAGAAGAGCACTGAGAAAACAGTGAAAACGGCGGCTTTTCTTCCTCTAGCCAATACGGAAGACTAGTTCCCCAAAGCACTGTCACAGCGGCGTTCTTTTTCTGGGGAATAAATTCACGAATCAGACTTAAACCAGCTTTTTCTTGGCTGCTGCTAATCCATCTACTATACATGCAAGCCAAAGTGTAATTCCCAAATATCACTGCAAAATCGCCCTATTAATATATTTCAAAGGTAATTTTAAGTGACCGCAGGGAACAGTTAGACTTTAAAACAGGCAGCATCCTTCTGCACGTATGTAGGTAAATTATATTCACCTTTCTCAGACAAACAGCTGTGAAGAAAAGCTGATGTTCCTATTATCATTTTATCAAAATCGGCTTCCCACATTACCTTACAGTAAGCCTATACCTACATCTCCGCCAAGTACAAAGTCTTCACATCCAAACCTGAGCAAATGTTTTCCCCTTTTCTTTCACAGACTGATACGGTTTGAAGCTCTTTGAAGCCTCACAATATCAGTTGCTTCATGTTGTCCCTGTGGCTCCACGCAGCTCTGCCTAATGGCTCTTCTGTCCACTCACAGCTTTTGGAGCTGAGCACGCACACGGCACCCACTACACCAGGACCAGCGCTAACTCCTGTCCAAGCAGATGCTGGTTCTCTCCTAGTCTCTGCCCACCCAAGACCAAGAAGTCCCAGCTCAGTCCTGAAACCAGAGAGTCTTCGGTGGCAGGAGTAAGAGGAAGAGTGTGTTACTTCAGCTCCCATATTTTCTACAATACCTTGCTCTTCAACACTGTAAGACTTCGTTCCTGAGCGCAGTGAGCTGACCATCTACTGTCCACGGCTCAGCCTTTCCAGTTTTTCCAATACTTATAAAAGAGCTACATAAATGTCAGAATTATCACAGTACTGCTCAGTTTTTTTATTGCATATTGTTGTTACCTTACTGACCAACATCTTTTAAAACACAGATAAAGAAAGTAAAGAAAGACGAGATATGCAAGCCCTCGACAGTAATTAAAATAATTATTTTAAAGATTGTTTTTTGGGGCATCATGCCCATTGCGGCATGCTTTGCTACCCAGACCTCTGCGCTTCTCAGCGTCAGAAGAATCACTTCACAGGCTGGACCACTTCTATTTTCTCTGTATAGGAGGACAAGCAAACAGTCCTGTGGTTTTATGCACAAGCAAATGGGTGTTTAGTGGAAACTGCAAGATTCCTGTCTGAACAAAGGCCTAACCCATAGACCAGCACTGATGAACATTTGGGCATGAAACATTTTACTTTATAAACATGAATACTCCCATTAGTTTTAATGAATGTAAACTTGACTATTTTCAAAATCTGTGTCTAGAGGCCAGATCTAAACAGGGACTTTGCTATGCTGATACTGAGCACAAGCTCTAACTTTGAGGCGTCTGAAAGGAACACAGGACCTGGCATTAGACATCCAAGGCTGCCTATTCCGCGCATCGGGACAGTGAGAGCGCTGCAGGTGCGGCTACAGTGTCACTTGGCATCTTTCTTCTCAGCATTCTTCCTCACTGAATCTTGGAGTCTTTCATTTAAAGCCTTACAAGGTAAAAAAGAAAATAAAAAGAACCAACACAAGAGCAAATGCTGGCTCTTCAGCTTGAAACCCACAGATCAGCAAAAGATCTGAACATGGATGACTTTTGCTGACTGCTGAAGCACTAACCACATCATACCAGCGAGCAACATTATCTAACGCTGCTCCGTAAATGGAAAAGATTAGCTATCTACCCTTAGGAGAAGGTTTCTGACTGTATCTTCAGAAGAAAGAAAGAGGCCACGTGCTGTTTAAGGCATTCAGAAACCAGAACGCGATGCTACTTCAGATTAATCGTCCTCCCTGTCAGTGATTTTTTCTTTATTTCTGGACACCTCTCTTCCTTGGTACGCTGTTTCTTGTGTGGATTGCATCTGGAATTGCTTAATTTTTTTCCAATATCTAGTGTATCTAATTTAAATACCATTATTGGATTCCCTAATTATGGATTATATTTTATTTTATATTTTTATAAAAACATAAATGTATGCAAATATATTACATATGGATATATTAAAATATTGAACTAGGTAATACAAAACTATTTTCTATAATATTTAAATATTTTATAACATTATTTTAATGTTACTGTGGGATCCATGAACTTAAATGTTGATTGCTATGACATCTGTGACCTTCTTCAGATATACGCTTTGGTTCCTGAATGTCAGAGAAAGCTAATAAAGGACAGAGGGGGAAACTGGGTATTGTTTATGAGTTTTATAAGCATACCCCATGGTCATTCCCTGTTCAGAAAAGTAAAGTCTAGTTATTCACCCAGAACTGTTACTACAGTAAATTCAGTAGGATATAACAGAAACAAAATAATCTTCCCACTTACATCACAAAATTGCTCATTAACTACTCCATTTCTACCATTTCTCACAGGAAAGGACCATTTACCTCCCAAGAAGCACATGCGCCTACGTTATTTATTATTCTGTGCGCCATTTTTGGTCAACTATTTGTCAGCTCTCGAGTTACAACTCAGCCCAAAGTACAAAAAGTCGTAGTCACAAAAAAATTCAGAACAGATATTCAGTTTCTGCCCAAATATATTTCTGATTGCTTGCTTTGTAACAGAAGTCTGTAAGTGCACAGCTTACCACCCAAAGATTTCCTGTGTTTTTCTCTGAAACACATGATTCTGGTCTTTACCACAACCAGGACATTAAAATAAATGGGCAATTTACATAATTCAACATTGCTATTTAAATTATTAAAAGCAGAGAGCAAGATTTCCGTGACAGAAGTTTTTTCTCTCTGGAGCTGCAAGCATCAAATGATGAAAGGTATTATTCTTGAAGAAGGATTCAAAAGAAGCAGGTATAGATAGTTTTTCTCAATTAGTTGCAAGACTTCCGTTCTTTTCATTCTTCAAAGAAAATTCATTTGGAGGGTTTTTTTATGCAGTTGTTTGTATACAGATTCGCTGTTTTTCAGATACAGAGGTGGCTTACCATATTTTTTTAAGACTTCATTAACTAAACATTTCTATTCTTGGGTCTGTTAGTAAAATCAGAAAAGTGTTATAACTGAAAGAACATCCCTGCAAATAGGATCAACTTACCTTAAAAGCAAGGAACAAGACTGAACAATAGTATTTTACTGACCTCTCCAGTTCACTTAGCTCTGTCTTCTCTTATAATGCAAGTCACACAAAAGAAGGCTGTACCTAGATGAGAAAATCCAGAAATCGTGGGGTGTTGCTAATTGCAGACTGTTGGATAACCTAAAAGTCAACCTTTCTCCCAACCTACATATCTATGTTTACCAAAAGGAAATGGTGTAGGCTGCCTGGTTCTGGATCACGAAACATAAAGTTGCACTCATCTCATGTTCAGGAGAGTCAAAAAGCTGTTTCGATGTGACTTGCGACAAAATTATAGAACAGCCATTGCTATTATCGGTAATTTGGAATATAGTCTGCAGCTGTGGAAAAAGAAATCCCAAACTGAATAGAGAGGGCTACATTCAGAATTGATCTTCAGATCTCACCTGACATACTATAAGGGGAATTTTGCATTGCAATTCCCTGCAATTTATCTGTTCTGAGTGACTACTGAAAAGAGTACAATCATTATGGCAGTCAGTTTAATAGTTTCCACAAAAAAACCCTCAAACCAATCTTAAGATACTGCTTCAAAAAAGTGAAAATTTTACTGGCATAAGAAGTGAGCATAACACCGAGGAGAGTAATAATGATGCTTCATCACATAGCACTTATTTCTCTCAAGCACTTCTTGTTATCCTGGTAAGAAAGGGAGACATTTCCTGTCCTTGCAGGTTTTTTGAACTGCACCTAAGAATGCTTAAGAGTTCTTAAAATAATAGTGAATATCATGAAAATCAGACTGAATCTTATGCAACTGAACTTCAATGTTGTCTCTACAGAACAAACAGAAAAGCAGAGGAATTGCCAGCCTGTGTTTTCAGGAGCAGCAACCTATTTAGCATTTTCTGAAGTCCAGGATTCAGATTTAAGTTCTAAACATAGGCCTCAGTTCAGGAAAGCAACTATATTTGGAGCAATATGAAAGTATGTGTTAACTTCAAGTACAATCAGATTACTAGCATGGTATAAAAGTATTTTCTTAAATAGGTTCAATTTAGGAAAAAAGCTAAGGGCAAATTTTAAAGCAGACTCAAACCCACTGTTTGTTAAAAAATGAGAACACAAACTTTGTATCCTTGCAATGCTTAGGAACACACATCTCTCTGAAATATTCTTACCAGAAAACATCTACCTCAGTTCTAGAAGTTATTTTGCTGGTGATCACACCAGTTAGCTTTACATCTGTCCAAGTGCTGTAATTCAGCCAGAACAGTAATGTTTGAAGGAAAGGCAGTGAGAAAGCAAAATGCAGGTAATCTTTGTGGATCCAATCCAGATATTTCCAAACAGGAATCTGACATGCTTGGCCAGGCAGCAAGCTTAAGAAACCTGTGCTGACAGGTTGTATGGGCAACACGACTTCTGGAGGCCTTTCCTTAATCAGACTGTTTCAAAGAGATCAGGCATCAAATTCAGGTATCAGTGCTCTTTTCAGGACACCTTTCAGGCACAAAGTGTTCTTGCATTGCCTTCTAATGCACTCTGTATGCATGCAAGATGACACAGGGGATCCAAAGAACCATGAAGAAGCCATTATATTTTAGCTCCTCCAGCTACATTTATCACCAGCTATCAAAAGATGAGCAGAGGTTTCTAATCCTAGAACTCTATTGCCAAAACTGAGAGGTTATGATATCTCATGAAAACAGACTTGGATTCCTATGCTTATGGTTAGCTCCAGCAGAATTCTAACTCTCTCAAACACCTCTGGTGCAAGGAAGCTTCCTCCATTGTGGTTCCCTGGCTGCCGTTTGCGATGCAAGCAGCTTCCTGCAGGACCCAGGATGCCAAACATGTTGGTGGGCTGAACCTGCAATAGAAACCTCTTTCTTGGAGTTATAATAGGAACGGTATACAAGAGATTCATCTTCTTTCTCATAAGGATTAGGTAAGAGATACTCAGAATAATCTTGGTAACACACAGCAGAGAGAAACTAACGGATACACCTCTCTCTTGTCCCCCACCCCCTCCCGTGATTGTGATCAATCCCTTTTCTTCATATGTTCTCAGACATGGACAGATGCTACTGTAATGAGGCCTAGATCAAAAACTAAAAACGAAACTAAAACTACGTCTCGCTCTCCCACGACTGAGTGGGAGAGAGAAAAATTGTTGAGGTTTATACTTACCTCGTTGAAACAAGGGACGATGTATTTCCACTGTTCTATGAAAGTTTATGATCACTTAGCATAGACAGGAATGCATGTGGGTGCTGGAATATAATAACAACAACAAAAACAACAACAACAATAATAGCAGTAGTAGTAATAATAATAATAATAATATAATAATAATTATAATAATAATGATAATAATAATAATAATAGAACCTTTAAGGTCCCAAATTAAATATACCTATCCTAATGCCAAGTCTTGAAAAGTATGAGGTAGAGGAAGATAAGAGTATGGAGAGTAAAGTAAAAAGAGAGACAGGTTAGGGAGGGAAAAACAGAGAACAAAGAGGAGCAGAAAGGAAACAAAAGGATAAAAAATCAGAAAAGTGAAAGGAAGTCTGAAATAGCTCATTTTTCAGACAGGCCAGATTCCTGCTGCTTTCAGGGGTTTTACAGTGGAAAGGAACGAACGTATTTTTGCAGTTTCAACAGCTTGCGGTGAGAGTGAAGGCAAAAGGAGAATGCAGAGGGAACTGACCTCTCTCCAGTTGCTCCTGTCTTAATGGATGGTATAATCTCCACTACAGCAAAGGAACAGAGAAGGCACTTAGTGAGTTACTCACAGCTCCCTGTCCCCTCCTCCTCCTCTTGGCCCCCAGCTTCTCAGATCTTTCTATTAAACTTTTAATAGTGGGGACCCCCTCACTCAGGGCAGCACTGCAGTCATTCATTAGTGTCCACCTAGGGAACAAATAACTCTTTAGCTGCACTGTAGGTGTCCAGCTTGCTTTGTGCCTGGAGGGGGATTTGTAATCGAAACAGGGAAGTGCAGGAGCAAAGAGAAAAAATGGGCAATAATAACCCGTGAACTCGCCTTTCATTCAGGTAACACACAAGACACATGTTAATGATTTCAGCTTAAGTACCAGGCAGAGAACTAACTGTACACTAACCAGGCAGAAACCACCTGCATGTGCCAACGGAGCTCAGCAGGGACCTCTTGGAGAAGCGACAGTGAGAAGAAACTTGCTGAGTTTGCAGGGGATTGCTTTTTGTGTACTTTACTGTTCTTCAGTTGCAAAGTCCCTTTTCAGACTTCACCCAAATGGATCAAGCTAAGATTTGTCTCAGGTCTTGCATTTTATCCCATCTGCACAGAGTATTTCTATAACTGGATTAGGAGAACCCGTGAGTATCGAGACAGAATGCTCTGGGATTCCAGCAGCTATGTTGCCTGGTGGGACTAGAATATCAAGCCGTTATGTGCTGTGTTTGACAGGACTGTTTCAGACCTCATGGTTTAGATTGTCTGGACCATTAAGGTAATTTTTAAATACAAATTAATTAAAACATAAACAAATCGGAAATGAGTTTTGCTTCCTATAATTTCTGTCCAAACGCACGTGTGTGCAAAATCAATGAAGCAGTCTTTAGCTAAGCACTCTCCTTCAATTGTCGCTGTCAGCTTTTTGGTGACTACTGGCCATGGCAGGGTGAGGCAACCATTTGCCCATCTTGCCAGTACCCTTGGATGAACACATCCATCTGCAGCATATCATAGGTGGAAGACAGCCAGAGAAATACAAGAGAAGAAGGGTCTCTAACAGAGAAGAGAGGACTGCAAATACCTTTGAGGACAATGTTTCCTTTTTCATCCCTAAATATTTGCAATCAAGACAGCTTCAGGATTTCGCAAGCTAATCAATAATGCAGTGACAGTGAGAGAGATGTGTCTTTTTAGCAACTACAAACTGGCAATGTCGCTTTGATGGCTCCTACTGAGGATTTGTTATTTCTTGGATAATCTCCTGCAGAACACTATGGGGCCTGAGAGTTTAATATACAGTATGGCCATAGGAAGAAAACTGGACAGATTACCGCACTTTATCTTAATTCCTTATAGCATCGTGTGCCAAGGAAATCAAAGGTAAAACTAAAGCATGATACATGTCTCAAAGTATGAATACAGTGTACAAAGACTGTTGTTTGGACATTCTGTAGAGCCAAGCTGGTCCATAAAAGGTAAGACAGGGCAAGGGTGTTACGAGGAGCCACAGTCCTTTTTTGCCATTGTCCTTGCCATGAGGGACTTCAGAGGGACTTTATTATTAACTATTATTATTAGACTATATTATAAACATATGATCACATACAGAGTATTTTTAAGTCATATAGCCCTTCCTAGCTTGTGCAACATTAACTACCTTTAAAAAGTTCTGCTAACACTCAGAAGACTTTAACAATTTCTTTCCTTACAAATTCATGCAACTGGCATTTCCAGATTCTGAGAGGTTTAACCTTTTTCTTCTTTGCAATTTATAAAAAAAAACCCAAACCACACCACCTAAAAACACCCAAAACAGATGTGCGTGACTCTGTCAATGCACCTGGAAATTTTCAATCTTTTCAAAAAAATTAAGACAACACAATTGTACTGTTAAAATCAGTCAATTCTCAATTAAATTGTCAAGCAACCTTGAAACAGCTCATTTTCTGAAATTGTTTCATTTGCTTTTAACTTTGGACTTTTTAAAGCTTGTTGAAATATTATGTGAAAACCACAAAGCAAAAACCTGTCAAAATTAATATTAACAACAAAAATTATATTTCTGGTCTTTTACAAATCACAGTATCCAGTACAATGACAGACAAGCAGATTTGTAACAAAACTAGTCTCACAAGACTACAGAACCCTTTAAAAGCAGCATTTCTGCCATCTTCAAGAGGCTTTTGCAGCTTGATAGGCACAGATAATTTGTATTTCATACAGCCAATGGTCATTAAAGGCTCCCCTATATTTCTCTTAAATTGCATAAATTGGAAAATTGTTCATTTCCTCTTCCTCCAGCTCTGGTTTCATGTATGATGAATTTAGGGATGTTTTGCTGAAAATGGGCGAGAGATTATGCTACATACAGATATGCCTGCTGAAAATTCAATGAATTAAAAATAACCGCGTACTGCAACTGACCTTTCATATAAACCATATATCTCTATATTTTTGACATGTCTTAATGATTATTAGAGCTCGGCTCAATGAAAGCGAATGATGAGTACAATATTTAGCATTTGTTTTATATTATTTACAATTTCAGTGTTCTATTTACAGAGGTTTATGATCCCCATCCTGGAAATCTTATTCAGATGAATAACCCAATCTCGTGTAAATATCCCAAATGAGAGATGCAGGCCTGACTCTTTCATTCTGATATAAACACAAGATAAACGGGTAACAGACTGTACAGATCAACTTAGGTAGTGGATGCCTTCTTACTGGAGACAATGTGTCTACTATCTGTACAGGGTTCACAGGCAGATGAGCACAGCAACGTTGAATCCGAAGTCCTGACAAGCTCCAAGAGCTCCACAGTACTTCTGATGGAAACATATTACAATCAGCTCTACACTGCGTGTACCCACTCCTCCCCCACGACAAAAGTTCACTGTCTCCAGCACCGCTGTGTACCAAAGTACATTTTTCAATATTATGCTTCAAATGTTAATTCTAGTCAATACAAAGATCACAGACTTGGATGTATTAAATGCGGCTTTACCTCCATGATGAAAAGGAATATATATATAATATAATTTCCAACCTAAGTCCAGTTTTTAACTAAAATTACTGTGGAAATGTAGTTTTGTTCATTTTGATATTAAATAAACGGAGAATCACAACTGTGAAAAACACTTCTGTGGCTAGTCACTTTTTAGTTTTGAAAATTAAATTCTGTAGATACATATCAAGGTATTATTCATAAGGATTTTTAATTAACAAATCTTAACAACACATGGAATAAGTACACATATAAAAATATGTTAGAAATTACGTTTCTAGTTCAGAGCAGGTGCAACTATTGCAAACATCTTCCTCACGGGTACTTTTTCTTTTCAGTTCAAAGGGCTGCATACAAGGTTTGTGTGCATGGGTTTTCTGACATTTTCAGGATCTGGCTTTACAAACGGTCAAGTAACTTCCTCCAGAGGTGTAGTCCAACTCTGCTTCAAAGCTTCTCATCTTAGAGCAAGCTGCTTACATGTTTGCAGAATGAAGCCCTCGGTATAGACGCAGACACGTCGCTAAATGAGATTTGGCTACCAATTTCACAATGTAGCGTTCTGTATCAGATAAAGCAGCAAAGGTGACTTGTTCTCTTGTGTGAGCTGTAAATACCAGCCATCATACCACTTAATAAGTTTATTTTATTAATAGCATATATTTAAATCCTTTAATGCAAGTTTCTTTTGAACGATGAAAGGCTGGTAAATTCTTAAAAGATAATAATCAGCAGTGCAGCCGTTCTTTGATGGTCTGTAATTACACAACTGTCCACTATTTGAATGACAGCAGCAGACTACAACTCACTGTTAGTTTATTTTTATTTATAACTTGTACTTTGGGTAAGAATCCATTAATTACAAGAAAAACAAATTGCTTACTCGGAACACTTCCCACAGAGGCTTGCTTTTTTACATGCATTAATCTAGCTGAGATATACGTGACATTTTAAATGGAGGTTAAACTATGTAAATAAATGCAATTATTTGAAAGCAAACAGGATTCAGTCACATTTATTTCTGCATGGGATTACCGTACATTTTCCCCTGGTGTGTATTGTGAACAAACACCGAACCGCAGGAACTCCAGAAGGCCGCAGATTTTAAAACTTCCTACCGACTTGAAATTTGATGATATGGCACTGTACTCTTTTAATTTTATATGATTTGCCTGAGGTAAAATCTTGTGTAATTGTTCTTAAGATAATTACCCATAGAACCGCTTAAGCTAGAGGGATGGCAAAAGGTTTGAATTTCACAGACATTTTCCTTTGCTAATAAAAGGCTACAGACGAAGCCCACGCACACTTGAGTCCAGCATGCAGGAGCACTGCCAATCCTGACATGGCGGCAGGGCCATGTCAACCTTCCTATGTGGGACTGTGCCCCCATGGCCACCATCTCGGGCCTCTCCTGGGGGTAACACTTTCCTGTCACACACTGGCCAGCCGGCAGTGGCCACCAGCACGCCCCAAACCAGGCCATCAACCCTGCCCTCAGCCAGCCCCGGGAGCCCGCCACGGGTCTCGGCTGCCTCAATGGCCACCACGGGAGCAGTGCTCCTTCCTGCTCTTCTCCACAGGCACTGTACAGCATCGCCCATCCCACCGCTGCCCGTCCCTGCCTCACGCCCATCCCCTGCCTCGGGGCCAGCTGCTCTCCAGCTCTGCTGACAAACTTCTCCCACTTTTTTTCCTCAAAGTATCACCTCCACCTGAGAACAACCACCTTAGCCTCTGACCCGGCACCTCACAGCCACCATGTCGCTGCAGCTCCTCCACTTCAAGGCCCTCTGGGAGAGGCAGCGATGGAGAACCCCTTCCTCATTCACCTCTCCTTCACCAGCTCCTCACGCTGAGCAGGGGCCTCTTGCAGCAGCCCCCTCCGCCATCATAGTACTCAGAGGATGGGCGGGCCTCGGGCCACCATGGTGGGGAAACGGTGGCTGCTGCCTGGAGACTCCAAGAGGCACAGTGAGTCCTGCTGCCGTAGCCCCAAAACCATAAGCTCGTGACGTGCAATTAAGTACTGTGTGCACATATATACACATATATATACACTACATCTGTGCCATACTGCTTCTTTGTACCTTTCTTACAAAAATTTATCAATTTATGTGTAAGCAAAATCTGTCCATCCCTGAGTAACACAAAATTACCCTGATCTAAGGCCAGAGCCACTACAAAAGCAACTATTAACTGAAAGGACACGCCAAAATTAATACCTGTAATCTTGCAACCTTTTATAAAGCATTTAAATTTCAAAAGTGAAAGTTATTTGTAAAGGTTTTGTACATGTTTCTCATACTCTGCACTGCTTTTGTTTTGCTATTGCACATCAGCCTTCAATGTAGCTCTTTGAAACAAAGAAGAGCAAAAAATCACCGTACACCAGGAGTGACACTGAGGAGCCGATGAATTTTCATGCTGCAGGCCCTAGGCAGCCCAATTCTGCTTCTGCTGAAGACAAAAAGGGTTTTGTCACCGGTGTCACTGGCAGCAAGATCAAGCTGCACGTGGCAGCAAGGTTTTGCAAAACAGTTAGATGGTATGATAAAGACTCTGAGACACAGTGATCTTAATGTACTCAGAAGGGACAAAAAAACGCACCCAATTCAATGTACCATACCATTTCAGCCTCTATTTTTGCCTTTTGCTGTCCACAGGTCTTCTGGAAATTATTTAAAATAATATATAAATACGAAATACGAAATGTCGATTTTACATCCTACTGATTTCAGCTGAAGTTTTACGTAAGGAACAAAAAAGAACATCATAAAATCTAATCAATAATACCAAAATACACAGCCAAATAATTAACCTTCTATGTGCTGACTAGTAGTCTTCACAACGGTTGTTTCAAACACAAGTTAGGAGTAATTGCAAAATGAAAAATCTTTCTGTAATCAAACCAATGTAGGGACATGATTGACTTATGGCACCTTTAGGGAGGCATTGACTGTTCTTCCTAAGTTTGTATAAATGTGGAGGCATAAGCATGACCCTGTCTTGTTCTTGCTCTGTTGGAGAGGTTACCCAGAGGGTAGGGGAGCTGGACTCCCAGAAGCAGTTTCCTACGAGACTGGATCTCACATGCTTTTGCAGCAGCATTACTGTGTAAAGGCTAGTCACAGTCACAGTCTGGCCCATATAATCCATTAACCCAACCAGAGATCAATTCCTGGGATAAGTCTATCCCATTTTTTAAGAATGACTTTGTCGCCAGCATTGTAAATCTAGCAATAAACTGCCGTGAAACTCTATCCTTTCTCACATTTAAAAAAGCTTTGCAGAAAATAGATCTTGGGGTATAGGGAGAAACAGGGACATCTGTCTACAAATACTTCAAAGAGGATCTTTTCTACCTGGGACTTAGACAACATTTTTGTATTTTTGAATATGTATGCAACTTGTACATTTTTAGAATGTCATTTTTACCATTATTTTGATAAACTATAGCTTTGTATGGTCACTTCCAAAAAATATAGGCAGGAATATCTTTGTCATAGTTACATATTGTCATCAGACATACATATTTATAACTCTCCACTCCCTTGAATGCTCCACATAAATAGATGCTCTGTGCTTGTCATGTTAGGTGTCTTGCAGATAGTAAGAACAAAAGAAAAACAACAAAGAAACAATACCAAAAATCATTTTTAAAAATCTAAGTTGAAAACATAAAAGATAAATGTTCAGGCATTCACTGGTAACAACCACAAATTTGAAGGCAGTGAGACTGAGCTATGTTTTACTTTCCTCATGCTTATAAATACAACAGGATAGATGTCATGTGAATGGGAAGAAAATTATTTAAATCTAATATATTGTTTGTGCAAGCGTATTTTATATTGATAGACTAATTAAAAAACCAGTCACCTTTACCTTTGTAATAAAGTTCTAGCATGCAGGAGCTCTAGTGAGAGAGTAGCCTTAATTTCTTGACTCCAGTCACATGAACCTGATCAGGGTCACAAACAGTTATACATACCCTGTCATATGGCACAAGGGTCAGTGTCTACTAATTCCAGTGGCTACTGTTACAATATTCAACCACCAAAAGTTTCAGATCAGAAGTTGAAAGTTTGAGACATGTATGAGTGAGAACAGAGGCTCCTAATTTAAAACGTGTGTGACCTTAATATAGCGTTTGGGGGTTCAGAATGTTCTTATGTACTTTGCCTAATACTCCAGTTTTACAATACTCCCTCACTTCCAGTCGTAAAACTATGGATTGATTTACCTTATCTGTAAATTATGAAGAATAGATCTCTGAAAAAAGCAAATTTCCACGACTATATTTGAACTAGCAACAGGCAAAATACTTTTCCTTAATGCAAAAGTATAAGAACCTGCGTCTAACCTTTCATTCCAGCCATAAGTTAGCATTTTCCACATATGTGTGTATTTTTCAGAAAGTACTATAAATCAGAATGATTTTGTACTTGTCAATGATAACTCTGTTTATGTAAAATAATCTTATAACGGGACGCCAGAATAATCTGTCTTAATAAAAGACAGATTTATATCCATACAGTCCAGTTATTCACAGACTGTAACAAAACAAATAAAAATGTAGATCTGACATCACTGTAAGCCTTGCATACACAATTGCCTTCTTCATGTGTGATATAACAATGAAAAACTGTCACCTACTCCTACTCCCATTGAAATCAGTGACACGTTCACATTTACATCACTCACAATAGGTTGAGGGATTGAAACTAGTGTCCAGCTTTTGAAAACTCCTTAAAAACGGGTATCATATGTATTTGACTAACTCTGATTCTTCCACAACTTATTGGAAATAGGACTTTTTTCTTCATAATTAGCCCAAGGAATTAAAACAAAGCTAAGAAAAGTATGGACATGCACAGTATTTTCCATAATTTCCATAATTTTTTTCATAATTACAGCTTAGAGTACAAGCATCCAACTCAGCAACCCAGTGCATCCAACAATTTTCATTAGGAAATTACTTAATAAATGGAAGTATGAAATAGAAATGGAAGACTTGTACACTGTGATGTATTTCATTTTCTCTGGTGGGAATTAGTATGTTACCGATGAGCGATATTTGGAGCAAAATCTTTATTTAATCATGTGTACTCTTTCTGAAGCCATAACTCAGTGCGCCTACAATAATACAACGACAAAACCCGTGTGACCGAATCTAACCAAAGCTTCAGCCCTTATACAGCCAAAATATGTATTAATTACGTGATGCTTTTGCCTATGGCTCTCATTTGTAATGTTTTAGCAGCTCTTTTGATAGAAGCAATATTAATAAATGAATTTATTATTAAATCATTAAAGAAACAAAGTACTGTATTTTTAATAGTCTTCAAAGGTTTAATGCAGGTAACTTAGTGACCTAGTTAAGTTTTTGTCAATGAAATTTCCAAATAGTAAGGTAAAGTCAAGACCAACTTGAAATCTTTATATGGATTCTGCTTCAGATAAAAACAGTCACATTTTGTTCAAAGTATAGAAAACAATAATAAAGTTTTAGTGAGACAGAACAGTGCAATAACTCAAGAAAATTAATGCCATGAGCAGTTTTTCCTCTCTTTTTGACTGCAGTGGTCAACAAAATAAATGAAGAACAACACGAGAGACTCAGTGCAAAGGCCTAGAGAGTAACTCCCTTTTTTTAAACTATTAATTTTGTGCTTGGTGTCAAAGGCAATGACAGTAAGCACTGAATAAATACAAAACTTCTTTGGGATTGCTGTTTTTTTCAAGATGAAAAATGCACTGGCTTGGAATGTTTATTTGAACCAGCTGTATGGTATTACTAAAGAGAGTCAGGAAGTTAATATATTCTTTGGAAGTCCAGTATCATAGTAAGTTATTCTAGCAGCCATAGTAAATGAACAGAGTACATGCAATGTGATTTAGCAGCCCAAGTGCAGACACTACATATGTCCCTAAATTCAAGCTGCACAGCAGCTATAAGTTACCAGCAGCGGGTCTTGCTCATAATTAGAAGAGTGACTGGTAGAAAGAGAGCAGAATCAGAATTAATATCAACATATCCTAGTACTCGTGATGGGACTGGTCCTCTCTGAAATTAGCAGAATGAAATCTTCTGACTGAAATCTCTTAAGTGTCAGGATCAGGCTCATCACATACTACACCTCTTTCATGCATTACGGTATTTTATTCTGGGCATTTGTCTCCTACGATTTATGCAACCATGTCCCCACTGCTGTAGTGCTGGCGATACAGCAACATGTTGTGATATGAAGCACTGGAAAATCAAAGAAATCTCTACTTTGACAGAAATTTCCATGGCAAGCTGATGCGCATGGGTTGTAGGGAAGGAAGGGTATATATTCAGATATTCCAGTTAAGAACAGCCGTGAAATCTGTTTATATTCTGAATCTCTCTCATAAAACTATTAATGGTGAAATCCTTCCCACCACTACAATCAATCTCCCTGTAACTATTTAATAGCTATGCTGAGGCAAATCAAATTATTCTCATAATCAGGGTTGTAATACAACACATTTTGCAATCTATCAAGTAGAAGATCACTTACTTGTACTATTAGTGTCTAAAGATGAACTGCCATGCTTCAGTAATATTAATTTTATGATATGAAGTTTAAAGCAAATTAATTTAAAGTTAGTGCTGAATTTCAAGGCCAGATGTCTATTTTTATGGCAAGACAGTGCAGAAATGTCAGTTATGACACTGCAACATCTAGGAATAATAGGGTAAGTTAAAGTTACCATAACAGATGTTTTGATTTTAAGTCTGCATTCCCTTACTCTGGCTAATGTTGTGACAATCTTCTGGTTGCCTAAATATGGATTATTGTTATCAGCCATATCCCAGCATCCTTAGGCAACTTTCCCAAAAAGGGAAAAGGGAATTTTCTTTGAGTGGCAGATGTAGAATCGTGACAGATGCAGAAGTCACCAGTTTTTGTCTGCCATGGAAAACACAATGTGGAACAGTTCTGGAACACTTTTTCTTTGCAGACAAGGACAAAAGCCTGTTCCAGAAAATACAACTTCTACCTAACTTTTTTGCCTTCATAGTGCAATATAGATGTTAAAAATGAACCGAAACCTTAGAAAGTGTAAAGAATTTGTCTAAATTTGTTTATGCTTAAAAACAGGTTATGCTTTAAGCTGCTGTATCTTCACTTTCTTTAAATTACACAAATCATTTATTTCCCAAAATATGAACAGAAGAGTATTATAGTTTAGTTAATTTAAGTAGTCGATTCATTAAATATAGAGAACTACAAACTCAGTTATTCACTGGTGTAATTGGCATAGCTACATAGATCCCAACAGGGCTTTGCCAGCTTGTGCTAGGAGATACTTTGGCCCATCATATTAGTCTAATACATTGTCCTGTAAATAATAGATTAAGTGAACAAGTACTCTGATATGTGCTTACATTTTAAAGCACGTGTTATCTACTTGCTGTAACACCTCTTTTTAAGTTAATTAGGTATTTTTCTATACTCACAGACTATTTAAAAACTGTAATAGGTAACACTGTTTTGGGTCCAGTACAGGATATTCTAAATTCTGCCTTTTTTTTTTTTCCCAGAGGACTGTAATGTAATGATAATGTAACAACCTAATATTAATTACTGTCATAAAATGCATGTGTGACTCCATTTCTATAAGCAAAATCCTTATGGCGTTTTTCCAGTGGAGTGTGGCACGGTGATCCCAGTGAAGGGAGTGGGTGGTGGGAAGCACAAAGCAGGACTCTACCTCCACCCCTGAGCTGCGTGACTCACCCAGCCTAATCAGCTCCTTAACTTCAATGGCGTGAACAGCTTTCAGCATTTGGGAAGTTCCAAAACTAACAGGTTGCTCAACCCTAGCATTGTTCTTCTCTCCTCTAACTCCTGTTCTTTGTAGCCACATTCAAGAAATGTTGGCCTTTCTGCCAAATGATGGTCTCCAGTTGTACACTGCCTCAAGAGATGCAGGGGAAATCAGACCAATCCTACTATTAACTGGGGTGTTTATGCACCAGTCAGGCCAGTGGCTGGGAAATGAAGGTCACAGCGAAACAGGGCAGAGGGAAAAGATTTCTGACAGTTTTCCATGACACTGGGAGAACTCCGCAGATGAATGCACTCTTTTCAGTCTCAACGTACAGCACAAGAGAGAAAATCCTACCATAGAACCTCCTAGGGTTTCCAGCCTCTCAGATGAGCTTTGCCTCAGAGAGGATGCCTTGACAGGAACAGATGTGATAACAAATGACCTTTAGAATTGCACCCTGAGAGCTGTTGACCGTTTCCTGAAAGCTGTTCATCCTCCTGAGCTCCTGGCTTTAGTTTGGAAACCTTGAGATCCTGGCATACAACTAAAAAGGGTCAACAACCAGAAAAAGAAAAATAGAGGATAAGACTTAGAACCAAAAGAAAGCAGCGGCAAAACCAGAGTACCTTCAGGTTTTAGGAATCTTCCCCTGCTTTTAAAGATAAAAGTCATAGATCTAAATGCAGTGAAGTATTATCTTCATCTCCAAATCAGGGAAAAAATCCTGAGATGAACAAAATTCTATCAAATGATAATAAAATAAAATTTGAGTTCAAAGCTATTTAATTTTTATGCAAATCCAAATTGCACCAAATGTGTAATATTAGATAAAGTAATATTTGTATGTTCCTGTGGGTGTGCTCAGATGCGCTGTGCAGCATACAAAACCGTCTTTCCCATCAACAGCTTACAGGGTAAGCGGTGCACACAGAAAGCATCACACCCAGGGAAGTCCAGAAGAGAGGCTGTGGATGCAGACACATGTCCGCAAGCATGAGAGGGGAAGATGGGAGATTTTTTATTTGTTCCTCTTGGATTTCACCAACTACAGTGAAAACTTTCTCAGCTCTGACCGCTTGTAAAGCTCCTTGAAATCAAGACTATCACCGTATCTCATGACTAGCATTGATCAAGTCACATTTCACCCATATGCTCGCTTAGGTTTATGTTGATGACTTCAGGCTGTCTCAACTAAGTCTTCGCAGGATAAAAAAAAGGCTGAAAGAATAACAATATACCCACTGACGTTCCATTTTTAAGGCACATTTGGGGGAAAAAAACCTGGCCCCACTAATACAATGATATGCTACATCTCACTCATTGCCTGTGAGAGGCAGAGAAGAGAAAAAGGGGCGGGGGAAGCAGGAGACCGAATGAGAGAGAAAGCAGAAGCAGAAACAAAGATGCAGTATCTGGAGTCAAAACGAAAGGAGGGATGACATCGGGGAACGTGCAAAAGATGCCTCTTTCTACATTTGTTAAAACTAAACATGCACACAAACTATAAAGCTGAAATGAAAAGCATGGGCAGGCTTATTTGGTTTTATCCTTTCAAGCAGTGAAATTATTTTCTCTATGATTTTTTCCTTGTCATTTCCTGTCCTTTCCTTGCAATGCCTTCTCCTTTCTCACTTGTCTTTTCTCCTTTTTCTTTTCAATGCTGTCTTGCTTTGTTCCTTTTTCTTTGCTTCTGTCTGCTTCTTTCTTCCTCTTCCTTTCTTCTCTTGCTCTCCCTGGTCTTTTTTGTCTGCTCTTGCTCTCCCAACTGTTCCCTGAACACATGAAGAACATGAGCACAGATAGTGGAAAAGCATTTTTTTCCTGATGCTCCTTTTCTATCCCCATGAGATCTTGACCGCTGCAGCTCTGTTAGGTTTTAAGTACACGTGGGGAAGCCACTTGTACTCCCATGTGTTTCAGAACTATCTACAGTAGCACGCTGCAGGAAAAACATGTGGGAAGGGAATGTGTCGGAAAAGTTGCTTGTGCTCCCTCCAACACGTGGGCCACATTTAACAAGGTCAAGGGACAAGTGTGGCTCACAGGCATTAGTTTGACCGGTACTATAAAAAGGATCATGCGTTCTTCTTTCTTTTACCTGCACACACTCTGCAATTAATCACTCGCTCGAATACAGCTTATGGAGTTTCAATTGATCTACTTTTATTTTTAGGCTAAATGATCAGCTTAACGTATTTTAGTAACAGATTATCATATCTTTTTTCCCGATTTGACAATTCCAGGATAATGAAGGATATAAGTGTAACAAGAGGATTTTTTTTTCCTTTGTCTTCCCTCCTGCATGAGAGCATCATGCACGCTGTGGCTGAGCAGACAAGGGTACGCCTGTTAAGCTGGATGGCTGTTCCTAAGGCATCTGCCGAAGGTTCCTTCTGAACTTTCCTGCTACAAGACCAAATTCACACAAAATTTCTGTGAACTGTTGGTTCATGTTATGCACGTTTTGACACCTTTCAGCTGGCTTTCACAGATTTTCAAAGCACCTGTTCCAATAAAACCTTTTTGGCAGTAACCAGTGCCAGTAAGCCCCTGATTTTCTTTCCTCCTTCACTCAACCATTTCTAACAATGTACATGTCAAAAAATATAATGAAGTGAAAGGAGGTAAATGCTGCCCAGCTCTCCTAGATATCGGACCACACTTCCTGCAGAAAAAATTAAAATGTTCGCATTCTTACACAGAGTAACTAAACTGTTCTTGCCTGTCACTCATTTCTTATGGGAAAGGTCCAGCTAACTTGCAAGTGGGCTGTCTGCCACGTGAACAGATGGGCATGGGTTTCAACAGCCAAGAAATGATGGATCAAATTTTGAAATTTGTTGCTCACTCCACTCCAATAGTTCCTAATTGGCCACAATGGAACTCTATCACTGCAAAAATGGTCTAATGGCAACAACATTTGAGTGAACAAATACACGTCCCATCTAGGTGTTGCAAGCAGGCTTCCTGGCTGACAAAATCAGAACGACGCTGTCAGTGAATGTCTGTTACCAGCTGATGTAGCTCTCTGAGGTTAACATGTTCCTGTGCGAGCATACAGTGGAGTTGAAGGGGAGTACCCAATGCGTATTTTGAATGGTGGTCTAAGAAAAAGTCTTTCATCTGAAAAGATCCTTTTAGTAAATATAACCACTTAAACAAAGAATAGATTTGCTTATGTCTTAGAATAAGCATAAGGCAAAAGGAGGTAAGAGATCTTTTCCATGATGCACTGTTTATAATAAATTGTCTAAAATTGTTATCACCTGTATAGCAAGCATTCACAATTTTAACATAGTAAATGGAATAAAATTAAATCGTATTTGACTGCTACTAATAGATCAAGAAAACAAACGTGCTTTTAGAAGAACATTGTTTCCCAGCTTTCTAAGTGCTGCTATGGCAGTACACGTTTACCTCAAATTCCTGTGTACTTAGTGAAAATACAGGATGTGAAAACCAAGTACGTTTATCCTTGCATCTCATTGATGCACTTATTTAGTTCTGCTTTTGTATCATCAGCACTTTGAATTATTACTGAAGAAAAAGTGTTTACCTATGAAATACAGGCTTCTTACACTTCTTCGTATTGGTTGTACATAGTCTTGTAATTTTAACTCTGTCTTTCTGTATCTTTTTGACTATATTAACATTGCATTATGTTACGTAATACCAGCAGTTGCAAGCCAGGATCTTAGAATTTTGTTTGTACTGTAATGGGATTTTCTTGCCTTGTGCCTCTTTCTTGTATACATTTTGACAGGTTACTGATGCATTTGCAAAAATAGTTGAAGAGTTCATTGAGTGCACCAATAAGAAGTGAAATGCATTGTATTTTTAATAAAATTGCACATACAGTAAAAGTAGATGAAACATTTTTATAAGCATCTACACAACACATTTCATTCATTATCTGAGGGGAAAAAAAGCAATTTCCCAGGGTCTCTTCCAATTTTTCTCCACCACCTCAGGCCCAGTGCTATTTGGTACGGGCAGATTAGGGTAGCTGATGATTCCTATTGATTTAAATGCCGTGCTAGGAAGCCGAAATTCCCAAGAGCAATAGAATCTCCCCTATCACTATCCTACTGCTTATTGACCTAATTCACTAACCAACCATCAGGGTTTTCTCTCACAACAAATAAATCTTGCATGAAACAGATAGTACATGGACACTTGTAGTTTTCAGTGGTGCTGCCAATATAATAAATTTAGGGTCACCAAAGCATGCCTCTTTATTTTCTCGGATTGACTGTAATGTCATTTCCCATTTAAAAATGGGCAGAAACCACAACTATATTTTTAATATCAAAACTATTTCTACAATCTGAAATAACCTTGATGTCACATAAGCAATGCAGTACGTGTAAAATTCTGTGTGTTTCAATACTTTGATTTGCCTATAATTTATTGCTGTATTCGGAACGGCTGCTGAACCAGTCTAATGATTGCAGCATTATAACCACTAATTGAGATACTACTTAGACCCAGTGTTTACTGCTCAAAATTCTGATAGTTACGAAACTTCCTCTTTCATTAATTAAGCCAAACAAATGAAGAACGAGACAGAGTTTGCTATGTTATTCTGAGCCTCACAGGGCAGTCTTTTCAACTAAAACCTTTTAACTTGGACTCCGCAGATGCTTGCATCTGAACTTCACTCTCGGTGATTTTACTGGGTTGAATAAGACGCTTGTTTATATGTAAAAGTCAGGAGTCTAAACTTAGTGGGTCCGCAAAATGTGGTCATCACTAGATACGAAATACGTTCACCAAACAAGGACACAAAAAATTCGCTACTATAAAAAACCTATCTCCGTACTACTTTGATAGGCAGATCTTTTTCAGAGAAGAGGCCTAATTCTGCTCCCAGTGAACTTAATTAGAGCAACAGCAAGGTCCTAAATTACTAGCCCTCTCATCAATATCAAGTTAAGCTTTTATCAATGTAATTTGAAGCAGTATTAAAAGCGATAAATGCTAATTTATAACTGTTGATATTATCAAAGCAAGATCATTTGCAACCATACGTAACTGTGCCAGATTTTTATCACATTATAAAGGTTAACATAAGTGTTACAAGAAACATCAATGAGCTACGCACACTACGTTTGCTTTTGGTTAGATAAGTATGCTTTGTAGTAGTTGATATTCCCTCTAGATAATGGATATGGGCCAGATTCTCTGCTGACACAAAGCAACAGAAGTAATTTGAAGGCAGATATGCTGATTTAGACTAGCTGCAAATCTAGCCCTAATATCTTTAGATGCAATAAAACATCTTAAATAAGTCCGTTTCCTAACTATTACTCAGCCATTTCTCACTATTGACAAAAGGGAACTGTGAATGCCAAGGTCTGCATGATTTTATTTATCAAAGCTTCCTTTAAGGCATCTATCATTTTGGCATGCAAGCCTTGCTTTATGACCAGAATCAAACGTTTTCATGAAACAGCAGGATTAATTCTAGCAAAAAAAGTAACCTTCTTGCTATAGTATCTGTTTCATCTCAGTACTTTTAATGAAAACTGCACATTATGTTAGTAGATTTAAATACTTTTGCTGCTTGATACTGCTGAACTGTATAAACATAATTAAAAACATTATACCATGCATCTCTTTAAATACTGGTCATGCTATGCATCTCTTTAAATACTGGATTACTGATAACTCATTATTTGTATTTTTGTATTTAGCTACATTTATAAGAAGTTAAGGGCAGAGCTAAGCAAATCACATTTCTGTTTGTTATATAAATAGAGAATTATTTTATCAATTAGGTGCTATGCTAAATAACATTTTAGTGTCCTGACATTAAACATCTGGGGAACAAATAGTACCTAAAACACAGAGCCTAATTTTCCTTTGAGGTTTATCTATTTTTACTTACGTTTGTTGGATGTCAGCTTACAATAATTACTCTTCTATACACATCTCTAGTGCTAATGTGACACACTGTGAATGCTTCTTGACAATAGAGCATAATATCCTCCTCACAGACTTCCAACAGCAAGGCTACTGTCTTACCATCAAGTGTATAAACATGCTAAAAGGCTTACTTAAAACATTGACAAATTTCAAATGTATTTGGTTTACTGTTTAAAAGCACATACAGATTAGACATTTCTCAATGAATCTAAAAAATAAGGCTAAATGTACAGAACTTTGGGTTCTGTGTGTGATGTCTGCATCCGAGCGCTGCCTGGGTAGCACGAGCAGTAGGTGCAACTTCGAAGACACGTAAATGATGTCAGGTCATTTGAGAAGTAGCAAAAATTTATGTTTAAAATCTACTACCAACAAATGTTGCTTACAAAGCAAGAATATCAATATAATCGCTACAAGGCATTTCCTGGCATTTTGGTGAGTATGACAAACTACGTTCATCTGTTGACACAGGACCGGGCATGGAACTACAGTAGTAGTTCCACTAAAGCAGCAGGAATCTTTGTATTTCTCCATCCGACGTTAAAGCCGGCATCTTTTATGTAGGCCTCATTTATAAATCCCCACAAATTTAGTCAAAGACACTAGAGTTTTATCTTAAGAAAGAGCAAACATATTATGAACTACATAGCTTTATTTCTCTGTAACAGAATGATTGAAAATTCAGCAAACACAGGACTTTCACTTAATTAGAAGGATTTGAAAATAAGTTAAAACATACAAAAAGACAGACCTGCTTTCCTGGAGGATATACTACCCAGTACGTCACAGTGACGCTCGCTCACATGCCTAAATCCTTACGTCCTTTTATTACTCATTTTTTTGTGTGATCTTAGATATAAAGTGTCAAATTGTCCCATGATTTTTTTTTACAAGAAATAATAAAATATAAATTCAAACACACTTTTTAGAGTTCTGATCTGATAGGTGGTCTAAGAAAAAGTCTTTCATCTGAAAAGATCCTTTTAGTAAATATAACCACTTAAACAAAGAATAGATTTGCTTATGTCTTAGAATAAGCATAAGGCAAAAGGAGGTAAGAGATCTTTTCCATGATGCACTGTTTATAATAAATTGTCTAAAATTGTTATCACCTGTATAGCAAGCATTCACAATTTTAACATAGTAAATGGAATAAAATTAAATCGTATTTGACTGCTACTAATAGATCAAGAAAACAAACGTGCTTTTAGAAGAACATTGTTTCCCAGCTTTCTAAGTGCTGCTATGGCAGTACACGTTTACCTCAAATTCCTGTGTACTTAGTGAAAATACAGGATGTGAAAACCAAGTACATTTATCCTTGCATCTCATTGATGCACTTATTTAGTTCTGCTTTTGTATCATCAGCACTTTGAATTATTACTGAAGAAAAAGTGTTTACCTATGAAATACAGGCTTCTTACACTTCTTCGTATTGGTTGTACATAGTCTTGTAANAGTTTTAAACAAATGGTACTTCTCTGGCTGCCTCTATTCCTGAGTACTTAAATAAGGACTGCAAAATTAATAGCTTAAAAGTATAGAATTTAAATGTGAATGCTCTAAGTTTTTTTTTATTTTTTTACAGCCTTAGAATATGTGGCTCTTTTCATGTATGAGGTGAAACTCAGAAGATTTTAAAGTTTTGACAAATAGAAGCTAAAAACAAGTCAGAATAAAGCTAATCAAAAGGTAAACAGATAAGTCTTTCTTCTTTTTTAATAAATTAATGTCACTCAATTAAAAAAAGTACCCAGTAGCAAAAATGTTTTTCAGATTAAACTTAGAATAAAAAGTATTAAATACCTGATGAAAAACGTATTTAGCTCCTATAGGTTTTACATTACTGAAATAAATCAAGGACTTTCACATATTTAATTAAAAGCTAATTTCCTTAACTGTTAATCAGAACTACTTGTGAGCAAACCAAGTATGTTTTATTGAATAGTCCTTATCTGTAGACAAATAATGCATTTATTGAAATTAATACATACTGAAAAATTCTGGAAGTATAAAATACTTTCAAAAATATGTGACAAGTACCGCACCTTCACCAGGTATAAGGACTGCCTGCAGCAATTGTACCAAATAAATTATCCACATAATGGCTTGGTTCAAGGCAGTATTTTATTTACTGTATTGCACTTTTGTGCCTGCAACATGAGAGAAATTTTCCTGGGCCTTTCGGGGTATGCAGACTCCTTTTCTTTGATGCTACGATCATGTCAGTGACTGACACATGAGTATCACGTTTTTTCTTCAGGTATGAATGCAGCAAGAAAAAAAATTTGTAGAAAATAGTTACTTATTCTTGCTGTTCTTCTCTGCTTTAACATTTTAATTCAGTAAAATATATTTTACAATAAAGAAGACTCGATACTGACTTAAAAGAAAAGTTTTAAGGGCATTCCATCAGCATGTGGACGAAACTCTTGGCAATCAGTAATAATTTTGCAGAAAAATAACACTAGAATATAATCTTAAATTACTATCTTTTAGCTCTGTGAAGAGCAATATACAGAAGAAAAAATGCTAATCTGAGACTTTTCAGAAATAATTATGCAAACTCTTACATTTTATGAATCAGTACTCTGGAGACACTAAATGATTTCCCTTCATTTTGAACAGCCGCATTATTTTGATTAACAAATCACAAACCGAAAAAATACTAGCCTGCATGGACTGAGGTAGTTTATTTCTCTGATTAATTAATATCCTAGTATTAATGCATTTCCTTCATCATTTCTTTATTCAATATACAGTTTAACTTCCTCTTAGAAACCTTAATGGTTTTAAAATGTGTATACGGGGTTTTAAAATGTGTGCACACTATGCACAAGGAGTCAAATCTGACAGCAAACTGACAGTCTGAATACATCTCACGTCCTTTTTTGGGGGGAGAAAGAGATAAAGAAAAAAAGCCAGGCTGAGAAGTTGGGTAGTGGAATTGAAAATACACGTTTTGCGATGAAAACTAGTACTACATCTTCTTACATGAATTTTTAGCAGTTGTTTTGCCTTTAAAGCTAGATTTTAATTTATAAATTCAATATGCTATAATCAATAAGGGAGTGTTGAAGAATAAATTTCTGTAATGTGCCATCATGTCACACGTGTGCATTTCTAACTTTTAGGGGGTGACTCCCCTTTTTTACAGCCTTGATCTCTTTAACTTTGTCATTCTACAGCTCAGACCTTTATCCTCTCCTCCATTTTATGGTTTTTCTCCTCCTCCATTTTATGCTGTCTTTTCTTAGGTATCGTGTCTATATTTGACAACTACACCAAAAGATAGAGAAGGTCTTATTTTCTCAACCCACCTGCCTGTTGCCATGCCTTTCTTGTTTCTGGCAACAGAAAAATTACCAGGACTTCTGTCACCGAGAACTCTGAAGCTCAAAGTTCATCAGCTCAGTGTTATTATTTTTTATGCCAAAGTATCAAGCCAGTGATATTACTTTAGATCACACACCAAAACTTTAAGCATTCATTCTTCACAGTATCGTGAGGCCTAATATTGTACACACACACAGTGTGTTAGAATTAAGGGCCTCATCCTGCAGCCGGCACGATTTTCCTTTTGACCTCAACTTGGGCATAACTGAGACCTGAGTAGGCAAATGCATGCTTTTAAAGTACAGTGACCAGACAAGCGACGGTGCCAGGAAACTGAGACTGTAGAATCACCCGATCGCTCGTGCTCTGCATCCATACTGAAGAAGACGCACACTCCGCCCACACATGCGGACAGCTGGGTTTGCACAAATGAACTATACTAATGTCACAAAAAGTAAAAAAGAAAAAAATAATCCAGTGATCATCTCAAATGCAGTGTGATTCAAATAAACAGAAAATGTGACGTGTTGAGGTGTGATAAAGTCTCATATTACCGTTCTTACTGTGACAAGACTTCAACTGGCCTCCAAAGCCAGACTGAGCTCTCGGATAACTGATTCTAATACTGAGTATAGATCCAGATACAAAATTCCTAACAGCTTTTCGATTAGATCAGCTACCAGGCAATTACTGAGAATAGTTCAGATGAAATGAAATGCATTTGTTCAAAGCTCTTTCCTAGTAAGAAGTCCTGCCCTCCGACAGCACTGTCAACCTGCAAACGATTGCAGCGCAGTCCGCACGTGATTGAAAGAGCAGACGATACTTGCTATTTTAAATTAAGTCACTCTGGAATATTGTAAGTACTGCTATCCGACCTGCTCTTATTAGCAACACTATTTAAGAGAAGTAACACTGAAAATTTAGAGGGGAAAATGCTCTGCTCTGTTTTTCTATTATTTTACATATTTTGCAAGACACTGCGAAGTCGGTTGGTTTTGCACTTTGTGCTGTCTGGCATGTTATCTTTAGCGGGGAAAAAAGGACTCTCTTTTTGACATTATATAGATGTTATTTTAAAATCATTAATCTGGCAGGGGCCTTTAGCTTTTACTCATATTTTTTAGGCTGAGCAGCTTTCAACATTGAGTTTCCCTTTAAGAAATGTTCATGTTCATTAAGGAAGGCCAGATTGCACAGAAATGCTCTTGTCCATTCAGAATAGCCATGCACAAAGAAAAAGGTGATACCTAAAACATTTTGCATACTTCAACTCCAAAGGGCGTGTACATCGTAATTCACGTGATGTAGTAGGGCCTTTACCTATGTTTTATTAGTTCAGTCCTAATTTGGTCCATAGCTGAGATATAAACACAGGCCATTTCACTGTTTACTTGTAGAACATTAACATGGAGATTTTTTGAGGGCTGTGGCAATGTCTCATTACGTAAAAAATAAAATTGTAACGCAACAGGTTAATGCCTCACATTAGGAATTTATTAGCTTAACTTGGAGATGGGTTTAGATAGCATCTGTATGCCTTAACTGAATCACCAGCGAAGGCTGTATTGTGTCTGTCACTATTTTACGTATGTCAAAACATGCAAAATGCTTTACCAAAATGCTACAGCGATCTCAGTTACAAAATTATTTTGATTCTAAGCTCGCGATTCAGCTGGCCACGACCATAGGGAAAAAAAGATGTGGTTTGATATGTGTAACCCCGGGGGGAGGAAAATGACCTTGCGATACGCATACTTAAGGTAGACATTTCAGAAGCAAAATAACCTATAGGGAAAGGGCTGAAGAGTCTATTCCTGATGTTTAAGTCGGCAGGTCTGCAGAAACGTGTCGCTTGGGTTTGCGGACTTTAAAGCTTCGCACCAACACGCGCGCTTTCAAAGACGTATCGAGGCACAGGCGCTTTTAGAGATTTAATGGGAGAGAAGCACTTTCGCGATGCATCGAGAAATAAAAGCCCTGGTGAGCTCGACACGCCGGGCGCCGCATCCTTCCCCCAATTCGGTCAGAAATGGCATCGCCTCCCACTACAGACACGCGTGGGCAGGATAGTGGCGTGACAGAAGTGGGGGGGAAGGGGAGGGAGGTTTACTGTTTAAAAGCACATAGATCGGAA
>VZSC01019463.1:0-16298 GCA_013398225.1 Steatornis caripensis
GAAAATTAACTCTATCGTAGCCGAACCCAGGACAACTGACCGAGCGCTTTCCAAGACAAAGAATGCAACTCGGTGTAAGTAATATAGTGTAAATAATATGGTTTAAGTATACTTTTTTAATTTAAAATTTTTTCTTTTAACAAGGATGGCAAGGTTGGGGATTTTTTTGGGGGGGGGGGTATGGTGGTAGTGGTGGCGTACAGAAACCAGGGTACAGAATTAAAAAGATGAACAAACTATTGTTTAGATCTGTCTTTTCCAAAACAGGGTTACATTTCCCCTGGAAACTCAAACTGTACATAGGTATTTTCCATCCACCGATTAGTGTGGATTTTGCAGCCACCAACCTGAGCCCCACAGTTAAGTGCTGACTTAGCAGAGAAATCTAAGAACTTCCTTCTCCATCACCACTGGCACAAGCTACTGCACCACATACTCCCACATCCATTCTCCGTGATCATACCTATACGGACTTCGTTGAAAATTAGGTCTGCATTTGCTATGACATCTTTCATAGGGAATGAGAGGTTTTTACTGTGAGTACAAGCCTTTAGCTCTACCTGCAGCCTCATGCTTCTAGCTTGGAGGAATGCAGTTTTATTTCCCAGGGGCTAAACAAATATCAGAGGTCACAAAGAGAGAATACATGGTTCTACAGGAGCATAAAACCAGAGGAGGAAGGAGAGAGAATAAGCAACAGCTAACAGCACCATAAAGAGTAAATAAAAACAAGCCATTTAATGTGGTTTAAAAATACTGATTGCAAAACCTAACTTTACCCAGTATCAACCAAACTGAAATAAATAGTTAAAGGTATACTACTCAGCTGTTTTCTCAACATAGTAAACCCACATAGTCTTTTCCCAAAGATTGGCTTCTAAATAAGATGACAACCACATTCCAAAACGGCTAAAAGTTCAATATGATCAAGCATAGTTTGATTTACAACCACAGAAAAACAATATAACACACAACAATCCCTGTGCAACCTGCTCTAGGCTAACCTGCTTTAGCAGGGAGGTTGGACTAGATGATCTCTAGAGGTCCCTTCCAACCCCTACCATTCTATGATTCTATGATACCTCTTCTCCTCTGCCTCTTCATTTAGGAGTCGTGTTCATAAATGGAGACCCCAGCTTGACTCGTGTTGGCAGAGGTAGGAGGGACGAGGAACAGCAGAGGATGGTGCTCTGCACATTCCCCTAGCTGGGCTGGTTATCCTGCACTCGCCTTGGTCTTTGGCAGTGGCTGCAGCCTGCAAAATAACGGCCTCAACAGCTTCTTAGGCCGCTTGCTGTTATAATCTGTATAATAAGTATTAGTTTAGCTTTGCATACAGAAAGTTAATCCCCTAATAACATTTCAAATTACTGAACAGTGTTTGGAAAAAATCATAGCTACCATTCAGAAAACCTGTGCTGCAATCAGCTACACAAGATATGCAGCATTCTGTGATTAGTGCACACTTTTCAGACTTGGCTAATTACCTCCTATGAATTAAAATTATTCCCATCCCCGCTAACCACTATATTTGAGAGAAGAAAAAATAAAAAAGAAGAAAAGATAAGCTCTATACTTCTAAGGCAGCTGAAAATTCAGTAAGATAATGTCACCAATTCGGTTATTTCCAGGTGAACATCAGGTTATTCAACCTAGGTGAATTTAATGATTCCGGACAGGTTGTGCAATGAATATTCCTATAAATCACTTATAATTGCAAACATAAAAATTAAAAACCAGTCTGAAGAGAGAGATAACAGTATTAATGAAGGAAAGCAGTAATATACAGATAGCAGTGCTGCCATTTTAACCAAGGCCATTCCGATGAGAAGCTTCTGAACCTCACGGGGACAGCACTAGGATGAAGAGGATAGGGTATCTAACCTGCAAGAACTTTTAAGTGACTATATGTGATTAACAAACGTGTTTCCAGTATACTGACATAAAAACTTAGAGGTTTTCTCTCTAATACAAAATTCTTTTATGTTCCCCAGAAAGACTGCACCTCCTCCCCAGTATCCATTTCCAGCTGGCTATTACCCACATGATGAGCCATGGATTAGGAGATTTGCTTGTGTAAGTCAGCATTTTGACTGGTGCAGAGCATTACAAGTACCAAATTCTCTGGGTAGAGACTGACTTTTTTATATCTCTGAGTGCCAAGCAGCTCAACAATGCCATGACCTTCTCATAAAAGCAGGTGGAACAACCTGGATCGGGGAGGGGGGCAACTTGTGCCCCAGCTCAATGGCAGTGCTGAAGTCTCCAGTTCAGTCAACGGAGAGAGCATCCTGTCCTGTGGCACAGGCTGACAGCCCACCATGTCTGCCTGCCCTTCCCATTCTTTCAACCACAAAGGCCTCTCTCATTTGTAAGTGTTAAAACACAGGAGCTGGTACAGCACCTCCAGCCCTGCCCACAGTCTTCCACAGTCCTCCCAAAAGTCATCACTGCACAACCCTCGCAGGACAAGTACAACAAACAGGAAAAGGTGACTGACACCAGACCGGTCACAGGGGCACTTCTATTACTTAGAATAGCAACTGAAAAATACAGCTATTACCTTCACACTGAAAAAGGGGGCATTTCTCCTCCCCTTACCTGCCAAAAGCCTGTAGCAAAGGACTACATAGACAGTAAGAAGTGTGTTCGTGTCCTCTGACCTGGCGTAAACATGTTTCATCACCTTCTAGCAGGAAATCCAGTCTTATTCATGGATCTCATCTAATGAGGAAATCCTGCGCTCCTGAAAATAAGTGTATTTTAATTGATCACCTCTTTGGAGGTTTTGAAAGGTTTCGTACCCTTTTGTTTTAGACCAAAGCTTTTAGGAATATTAGCTGTGTCAAAAGGGAAAATTGAACCCATAGTACAGACTTTCAGAATTGGAGATTAGCTGAAATTTAAATCTAGGAGCCAAACTCATCTACTTTGTCCTGTATGAAGTTTGGAGCCAAAATTAAAATCAGGCTTTTCCTCATCATAATTTAGATAAGATTGAACTTTTCTGACATTAGCCATTTTTATCAGATTTTGGCTCCAGATGAAAGAAACCTTGCAGGTACAATCATACAGCCAAATTACTAACTGCCACCCTTTGTGCCCGTTAATTATTTCTGGCCACAGCATTCTGTGCATAATGGAGCATGGACACAATATGATGACTTTGCTTCCATGCTCACCCCCTCACCTCTCTTTTTTTTTTAAATTTGGCTCCTAGGTCAACATTTTGAGAAGTCAACACTTGCTTTGCTGAAAGTCAAGGGATAATCAGCCTGGAACACCTTGTGTTGTTTTGTATTTGTACTCAGTATTTGCAGCTTCCAATGACTTTTAGCTAGAAATGCAAGAGCAGCCACAATTGCAAAAGCAGGCCCAAACTGCTTCAAATTTAATCACTTCAAAAACCCAGGAACTAGCAGGTGAAGGAGTTTAATCCCTGGGAAAAAAAATCACAAACTCATTGTCCCAAGCCATTGTATTTTATTTTATCTTTAACTTCTTCCTAATTGTCATGGGACAGACATATTGAAATCTTTCTATGGTATCACATTAATATAAAATCATTCTGCTTTTTCTCTCATGTGATAGTGTAGTCATGTTAGCACATTTCATTGTAAGTTAGTAAAAATGAACGTTAATATGACCTGATACTAATCCACCATGACAGAAAATTCCTAATACGATAAAACTTTCATATCATGTTAGTAGAAAAAAGTCAGTTCCTGCCTGTTCCAGGTCACTTTCAATGTTGCCTTTGAGCATAAAGTAACGGCAAGCATTTGTCTGTCTGCAAAAAGGGTCCCTAGCACTGTTCGATGGCAAAATAAAAATTACATTCAACTTTGCCTTTTTTTCCCTATACATGATTTAGCCCATTGCAAGAGAGCCCTCAAATACATCTTATCAATTAGCCTTCATTTCTAAGCTTTAACTACAAGTTACTCAGAGTGCCTCTTGTAATGAAGAGCAATCTCTTTTTAAATGGTTGTTTCTTTATATTAAAATTATAATAGCTGCAGAAATAAACATTCAGTCCAACACGACTCATTTTCATGACCAGTCTTTAAAAGAAAACCGTCGACCATGGGCAGCATGTTCAGTGAGTCCTTCAAAGCAAATGCCAGCAAATACTGTTATTTTTTTCCTGCAAAAACTTGGTAGATGTCTAGATGAAGCAGAACCACTTCACAGCTGCCTCCGGAGCAGCATGCAGCCAGCTTTCAATGGGGCAGCTCAGGGAGGCTTTGTAGGCCAATAACCATATCAGTTACACTAGCTAGTTTGAACATTACCATCGTTTCTTCACGTTGTCTGTATTACATTACCATCTACAAAAGCTTAAAGTCTGATCCCATACGTTTGCCATCTCTGGGATACCTTTGCTTGTTTGCACCAGGATTTGATGAGCAATCATCCTTTCTGTAAGGCCAAAGTGGTAAATCTAATCTAAAATATCTAATAAGATGATCAGATATCATCTAAATAGGATATCACATGTAAATAAGAAAGTGCTTCTCAGGACTTGTTGGGCATTTTCCAGATCTGAAAGATCTGAAAGAAACACTACCAACTTACTATAAAGCTTTGCAAAATCTCTGGTCAAGCTGAGTCTAAATGATAACTAAATCCATTTGTTTTGTCCCTGTCCATTCTGTCACCTGGTATAAACTAGTGAAGCTCAAAGCTTAAATCCAGAGGTTGATGCCAATTTCCAACAAACTAATCTCTGGTTTTCTTGTAGTCACTTTTTCATTGCGCGGCCATTACCCTGGACTGCAACAACAGCAGTACAATCAGGGAATCATGACAGTTGCAAATACTGAGCTTCCTTATGAAGGCTGCATAATTCACAAGTTAGTGTTACAGAGAATTTAATTTTTCAACACAAAGATCTAATTTTATCAACAGATATACATCAAAGCAACAACAAAGAATCTTGTTTTACTTTTCCTCCAGTAAACAAGAGGAACAAAAGGTTCAATTTAAACTGCTGTGGAACAGTACTAAGTCAAATCATGCAATGGATCAGTTTAGTCTAGAGAACATCCCACAAGTCAAACAGTGTAAATACTTACTTCAGTTGTTCTTTAACTCTGATTGTTGGATACTCTTCTGTGTTCAAGATGCTAAAAAAGCCCCAAAACTTTTAAGTAACTTCACTGCTGTACCTTAAGAGCAAAAATAATTAAAAAAAAGTGGTTCTGGTAGGGAAAGGCCAGGTTACTAAAAAAAAAAAAAGAAAGAAAAATAGTAATTTTCAGTTATATTACTTCCTGTGAAACATTACAAGTGCAAAATGTAATTACCTTAATGCTATTTTTGATATCATATCAGCAAATCACACCGAGTCCCTGCTGTGACACTTATATCAGGGTAAGAATTATCCTGTTGTGAGTGTTGATCCCAGGGGGAAAATGAGGCAGCATAAATGGCTGTGATTCTTGAGCAATTAGCTGCAGACACTCTTATTTAAAAGATACTTACGGAATGTTTAACCTGTAAACATCTTGAACATTTACCTCCTATTTACTTTTTCAGTAATTAAGCCTCCAGGGGATCACCCTATGTAACAAGCATTTCTTCCTTATTTTGCCACCCATTTTTCTTTTTAATAATGAGAAAATCCCTTTCTGCTATTAAGATACACACCGTGAAACTCGGAATTGTTTGTAATAACTATGCCTTTCCATTAGTACTAATACCCTAATGCCACAGGACAACCACGTAATGTGGTGAAGGATTATATAACTTCACATCGAGCAAAAAGAAATTACAAGTTTCAATCACCTTTGGGAGTTAGTTTCTTGGTTTTTAAAGTTTTTTAAGAATTATTGAGGGAGGAGAGAAATATTGATCATTACAACTAATTTCAGATATTAAGCATTTACTCTAGAGTCAGAGACACTGGCCTGAAAGAGCCAGAAGTACAGACAACTGGATAAGGCAAAGGCTACGTTAGCACATGGTTATAAAAGGCACAGGAGAGAAAACAGTGCTGCAGTAGGGCATCAAAAGTATACAGAGCTCTTCAAGAAAATTTTATGCACAAGCAAGAAGAAAAGGATGTAATACTAGTGCAACAGTACCATTTCAGCATCAAATTATTCAACAATATCTATATGGCTACTTTAATTTTTGAAGTTTATAAGCTTCTATGCTGCAATCAAAATTCTGGATGAATGCAGACCTTATATTTTTTTCATTAATACGGACAAGTAAAAGCCAGCCAGCCCTCTAACTGAAAGTAAAAGCACAAGTAAAAATACACCTTAAATTTTAAGAAATGCATGCTTTCTAAACCATTTTCACCTCTAAGCACAAATGGGAAGATGAACACATTCTCAAAAAGAATCCAGAAATCTTTCTTCCAGGCATAAGAAATAACTTTTTGTAACATTAATTTATAGACAAAATACAACTGACAAAAAAAATTTCCACTTATAATTAGGTACTTTAAAAAGCCATAAATGAAGTCTTTCTCCTTCTAAAAAAAAAAAATCCATTTCATGACATACAAAACACTAAGTCAACATCTCCAAACTCTGATATAGTATAATTCTGCTAAAAGTCAATCTTTTAAACTAAACTAAATTACAACTATTACCAGACTTTCATCATTTTAATGCACCACAGAAGCAAACAAAATTATATGCTTTGGTAAACATGGAAATTATTGATTTGTTAAATGCTTTATATGAGACATACAAAACTCACAATATTATCTGCATACATGCTAAGTTATTCCACTATCTTTCTTTAACCATGATTTCCCTCCATGACTTACGGTTGCCATACTGCTAAACCTTTTTTCTGGCTAATAACTACTGATTTTTCTTGTATAATTAACTCTTTAGCAGATGTTATCTTCTGTTTGAGACCAGCAACAAAAGGGTTTCCTTTACAGTAGTTAAAGGGCCTTGAAATACACTGTTAAATGCAATAAGTTCAGTTCCAGCTGTTGAAAGTGTTAAATCCAGGCTTTAGGCTCTTTATTATTAACTGCATGTGTGTCAATCCAGCTGCCACAGAGCTCTGTGCTGCTTGTATGGAGCATGCTATAGGAGGACAAAGCTGCCTTGCACCATGTTGGTGAACACTGAGCATACACACAAAACTGTGTTAAAAGCACAAAGTATTTGCAAACAGCAAAAATATAAAATGATGCACAATTGTGACATCTGTTGAAACATTTCTACATTCATTCTTACACTTGCCAACTGCATCAAACTCTCATGCATCCTATATAATACAAGAGATATGAAGCATAGCAGATTTTTCTCAGTACCAAAAGACCATGAAAACAGGTAGCTTTCACTGCACTATATTTTTCCACTAAGTGTCTGAATAAAACGGTTCATATTAATTCCTTCACATGAATTCTAACATCACTAACATAGGTTCAAATTCTCATTTCATGATCAGTGGAGTGAACTTAGTCTACACTGGCAGAGGAAAAAGAATGATTAAGTGAAAAATTACTCATCATAATGCAATCCTTTGAAACAGTGCATGCCTGCAAATATCAATAATACTGTCAATTACCTTTAGTGCACCAAGAGCTGTGCAAGGCCGTGTTTAACACCCACTTGAGAAGAACAGATGATAACAAATACCTGAGAACTATCCAAACATCAACCATATATTAATAAAAAATATGAAAACCAATCACAAATATGCATACAATAAGTACATCTGCCTTGCAGTTTAAATTGCCTGAAAATATCTGTGATGAAAACACACATCTTAACTTTCTTAAATTAGAAAGAAAACAGACCCATCCCACATGTGCTTTCTACATCTCCCAGATCAGTGATGACTCCTCCCTCACATGGAACAAGGGACAATCAAGAAATACATACCAATGTGCCCTTTTACATCACTAAGAGAATGTTCCTCTCATGTCCTCTATGACAGGGAGATTCATAATTCTGAAAATAAAGTCAATAAACACCTATTAAATTAAAATAATATCCAAAAAGGATTAGGATGCAGCAACAAACAGCTGGATTTTGGCTGACAAGATTTTAGAGGGCAGTGTCTTATTTTCCTCATAATTAGTGCTAAGCGCTAAAATATTTTTTTGATAGAAAAATTTTGGTCTTTCTCTTGCTGCTTGATATTTCCTTTCTGTGTGTCATCCCGTCGTCTTCCATTATGCTCTTCTGCTATAGAATCTCTATTTTTAGATGACACCAAAACTGAGAGGGGGAGAGCGCCTTTCGTGTGACTCGTCCATCACCGATATAAATGTAACAACAGCAGTAGAAGGAAACAGCACCAACAGCAGGAGAACTGGTCCTATCTTTGAAATTTGTTATGGAACAGAGTATAGTTTAAAAATAAGGACAAACAGGAGACCCCCACACATCCTTTTGTCTGGCACTCAAATCTTCCCTTCTCATTTTCTTAACCCTGAAAATTATGCAGGTGCTATTACTTATATAAAATATTTTGATGCCATCACTGGCCCAGATCAGCCGAACTTGCTGCCTCAGAGTTCCTCTTCACAGAAAGCATTATAATCAAATAGAGATTTTTTTTTTTCCCTTCTGGGAGCTACATCATAAATCCAAGTATAAATACAATAAAGATTTTCTATAGTTAGTTGTAATGAACATTGTGTGCTAAGGGGACATTCAAATTAAAAAGGGACAAATCTTGTTAGAACGAGAATACTTTTGAATATCTCATGATACCCCTTTTTATGATGCAGTGTATTTGAAAACAAGGTCATTAAATAGGCCTTTGAAAAGTATCATTATAATTTTAGCAGTAACAAAGGTATATATTAAAATAAAACACTTTGTAGCAGTCTGTAAAGTAAAACTTAAAATTACCTTAACTAAATACTGTGTCCTTTATCGATACCACACATTCCTAATAAATACACAGAAGAAAAAGTGTTAATGCAAAATACTGAGATGACCTTAAAAATAGCTTTATAATGGCTAAAAAGAAAAAAAGTCATATAAAGCAACTGCGGTGCAGGGTAATTTAGAAAAGAGGAATATATTTCTATACAAAGCTGAGTATAAATATTTATCAGATGCATAGATGGTCTAAAGATATTAAGAAATTAAGAATAAAAATTAAGAATATTAAGAAAATAATAATAATAATAAATAATATTAAGAAAATTAAGAATATTACAGAATTAAAACTAATTGCGTATTCTGTTTTGTACCAAATAACATTTTTCTTGTTTCCTGCAGCACCATTCATTTAGTTTTGTTTTCAGGAGATTTCATTAGAAGAACTTAATTTTTATGATTTAATATTTTTTATAGATCCATATCAATTTCTGAGATTAGTGTTCATAACACAGTCTATATATTTTTTCAGATACATCAGCATCATCTGTCAGTCAGGACCACTACAATGTTTTGCTTTTGAGCTCCCACATGTTTGCGCTGAAAATTATAAACAGATCCACACTATGCAAGACAGGTCAGTATCATTTTTTTAATATATTTGTAAAATAACGTTATCCACTGTCAGCAGAACTACAGCTAGCATCTGTAGTTATTCACATGATGGGAGCATGAAGGTCCCCTAGTTGCGCTCCATGATAGCCTTGTACAAAGGGAACATATCTGGGACACATGGTGTCAGCACCCACAGCTGCCGTCCTGGCTCGGCAGCCGTGGGGGCAGAGCACTTCCGGGTCACTCCCTGATTATTAGAATGTCAAATACCGAGTTTTTTTATTGAATTAAGTTTCATGTTGCAATTGAAATGGTAGACAGGTCTCCAAATGAAACACTAGGAAATGAGCCAGTTGTCCAATTAGATGCCATTTAAGAATGGAAGCAGTGACTGAAGATGGGATAACAGAAGCAGCACAGAAAGATGTCCTGGCACTGAAACCAGCACTTGCTCCATTCAGAGGTGGTGAACTAAGCAGATGGGAGGTGTGGGTGGGTGGTACAGACACTGACGTGGGACAGTTTGGGGAACTATCACCTCTGAGTTTCTGTATGATGATGTAGTCCTTTCTTAAAGAGCACGAGGAATGTCTGGCTCTAACACCCTACAACTGAGACACAGCAAACACAGAGGTAACAGCAGGAAAAAAGTTAAAAGATAGTGACCAAGCATTACAGTTGTGTTAGGAACATGGAAATATCTAGCAGTGTCACAGAAGTGGGAGCCAGGAACATTCATGAGGAGGAAAAAAGTACTGGAATACAGAATAATTCAAGTTACAAAGTTTGGCCTAAAGAAAAATGCATACAGCTGATGGTTTAAGAAAAATTGTTAGCTAACTCTGTTCATTGAGCTCAAAATTATTCACGTCAACCTAAAAAGAGTATAGCAAATAAAAGATTCATTTTAAGAATCTAATACTTCTTATAGCAGCAACACAAAACAAAAATTCTAACCTGGGGGGAAAAAAAGAAAAGGATCTCTTACCTCTCCCATATCAACAAGCAACAGGGAGCTGCCCAAAGATAAAAGTTCTGGGATATTTAGTCAGTTTTCATATGCAAAAAAACAAGCTGGTGAGTCAGAAGAAAAATACGTCATTTAAGAGGTCTTGCTGTTATTTTTGGCATGGATCTGAAAGAATTCATGTATAGTGTTAAGATGACAGCCAGATGCAAGTATTCAAATCTAACCTGAGAGTCAGCTCCTGGTTGCTCCATATTGCACACCTTGCTCTGCCAGAGCTGGTGAAGGAGATGAGTACACAAAAAGCACACAAAAAATGAGCACACAAAAAACACAAAAAGTCTGCCTCTTACACACACTCATGACCAACTTCTTCAGCTGTGTAGCTCAGCCCAGGACTGACAGATATTCTGACCCGAGCTGGACAGAGTTCACTGAGCACAATTCTGCATGGCAATGTCCGTTGTCAGGCTTCATTCTGCTTTCACTTCTTTCTGGGACATTTAAGAGTTGCAGGGAATTCCCCTGGGCAACAGCTAGAGAGAAGCTCTTCCACCCAACACCCTGAGGAACAGGGGGCAAATTGGCTGTGTTTCATAGCTAAAAAAGAAACAGCCCTTAGAACAGATGGCGGGCAGCAAAGAGTGGTGTTGGAAATAATCTTTCAAGGCAATTCAGTCCAAAAATCACAATTCCACACAGCTTTCAAGTGAGACCTCAGCTACATGAAAAATCCTTAACACCCTAGCAAAGAAAATTCTGATCCTTAAAAAAATAACAGTAAAGATATAACATTTATTGTTATTAAAAGCAAAGGTACATCAATACAGATCAGTACTTGGGTACCACCAGCAGAGATGCAATAGAAAGAGACAACCACAACACCAACATATTTTTCCCCTCTGTATGGATATCAACAGTAGCAGACAGCCTGATCTTCAACAGTGATATGAAACTTGCAGCAAAAAAAATGTTCACTGAGATCACTCTGAGGGAACACATTTTGCCCCAGGACTGGAAGTATGACATCCTCCTTGCTGGCCACAGCTCACTCTAGACTACAATATTTTGTGTCAAACAGTATATATAGCAATATAAATGTAATAATAGGTACTAAACTGATTAGTTTCACACCATGCTAAATTGGCTTATTCTGAGATTTAAATTTAGAGTAGAGACTAATGGTATTCAAAGAATTTAATACCCAATTTTACTTAACATAGCTCATGCTGCTATCCGCTAAATATAGTCATCGTCAATGTGCCCCCTTGCCCATTCCGCCAATTAAAATCACGCCAAAAGTACAAAATCAAAAAGATTATGTTTTCTTTAAGTTGACCTTTAAAATTGAAGTTTACAATGCCCTAGTAAGAACTTAATATATTCATTTACATAATTTTCTTCTAAATTACAAGTCATGTTTTATCAGAACAGAGTAAGCCAGAGGACATGAGGAAGCTATGAGCCAGCAGCAAAACATTCAAACTCCAATAGGCTAAAAAGTTCTCACGGACAGGTTATAAAACACAAGAAAACAAGAAAAATTAAAAAATCATCTGCGATTGAATTACACATGCCCTCTTTGCCTTGGGGGTTGCCAATCATCTGCTCTTTCTGAAGATTTTAAACAAACATTCAAATAAGATGGAAAACAAAAGTTATCAAGTGTTGAATTGCTAGGATTTGTTCGTAGCTATCTAGAATGATATGGCAGCACAATTTCTTGAAATAAGAAAGGTTGTTTCCTTCACTTGCTGCATGAAAAAACATCTGAACTGAAAATTGTTGAGTCCACTTCTTGCCCCAGCAGCATCACAGAAAGTTAACATCAATCCAGAAGGAAATGAATTATGACCACTGGATTCAAAGTGTTCTGGCTAGAGGAAAATCTCCCTCAACACATGTTAGCACCCAGCAACCATCAAACATATTATTGTTCCTTGACAGATGTGTGAAAATACAGAGTGGGGCCCCAGAACAGTCTAAATCTGGGAAGTATTTCATGCATTAAAACAAGTTTGCAGCTATTTCTTGGGTGGAATGGTAGTAGTTAAAGATCCGTATGCAAGCATCTCGACACACTTTCAAGGCCACACGCTAGACTTCCGTAACTTACAAGTATACCTCTGACTGGAAGCACTTTTAAAATTCTTAAGCAGAAAATACAAGGCTGCTTTCGTATTGTCTGTGGTGCTGATTACTCTCGTTTAGAACACCTTTGCACAAAAACTGAATAGAAATGAGAGTGTGCTTGGCATTCCTTGGAAAACACATTACGTGATGTGCTAGGAATAAAGATTTTTTTTTCCCCTCCATATTAACTAACTCACAATTAAAAGAATGGACACAGCTATTATAATTTTTACATATTTGGTTTCTGAAGCAGACAAGGTCCTGCTAGCATATCATGCATGCTTAATAAAACATATATACATGCCTTCTTAGCAAGAACGTATGCCAGAAAGAGGCAGGTTTGCTGAGCAAAAACAAGTCAGCTGCCCTAGAGCAAGCTCTACGAATTGGGTTTCTACTTTATGTCTTGGCTAAATCTGCATGCAGTACTCCAACTCTTTGTTGTTGGACTGCCCTTCTATCAAATTAGATACAAAGACTTAAAGAAGGAGAAAAAAATGTTTATACTTAATAGTCCATTTCCTTTTAAATACTATGATTCAAAATAAGAATTTATAATATTTTTTAAAAAGCCTTTCTCCTATTCCCACTGGCCAGAGTGCTCATCAGGTTATTTTTAAGTCAATCTCTGAAGATACCTAACCACCTGGTAAGTATTAGATTCTCACACCTTGACTAACTGCAAGCAAGAAACAACAGGTAACAACTCATGTCCATGCTGAGACATGTTGCCTTCTGCCAGCCAAAAGCACTTGTGCACCACTCATCTCTCCGTGCACATGCAGACATCCTGGTGACAGCTGTCTTTCAGCATGGGAAGACCAGCAAAGGCACAGTTCTGCAGCCAGTAAGCCTTCCAAGTATTATTTAGGTGCCATATCCAAAATCCTGAAGCTTTTCTGGCAAATGACTATCAATGGCAAACTCATTTACATTACAAAGGTGCTCTCAAGACGTTACCAAAATCCCCTATTTCACTCAACTATGTAAGCAGATTGTTGCTGCAAAGTAGATTTCCTATCTGGATGAACTCTTACTGTATGCAAAACATGACACTGAATACAGGCTCACAGAACAAGTTAATTTTTGTAACTGGGCTGGTGCAGTCAGAGGTGCACAAAGGAAAGACAAAAAAAGGTGCAAATTTTTGACCTCATGGCTAGCTTACGGTGGGTAGAGCTGCACAACAGCAGCTCCTTGAGCACAGGAGTAAAGCCTCTGTGTACTGTCATCTGCACCAGCGCTGCGGTCCCGATTTCAAGCAGCACTCTAGTAAGGGGGAAAAAGAAAATAGCATTTTGTGTTAATATTTGCCCCCACTTATTAGGTGCTTGCATCATTTGTACAACTACCCTGTTGGATAAAACCCCCACGGTAGATACAATCACATCTGAAGATATTTAAGGAATAAAAGCACTTTATCAGTCCACTATGCTAGATCTTTCCGGCATAGTCAGTCTAACCTCATCCAGCATTGTAAAGCACGTTTATCAGCCCTCTGAGCACTACTGTGAAAGCTTACCGTGTAAAAATGTCATTTGCCTTTTGTGGTGACAGCTGTAAATGTGAACCACAGGTTTCATCAGGAAGTCGCATTTCATAGCACGGCTAGACCTCCTCCTCTTCTGTCACCAGACAACATAAATGTTAGCTGCACATACTGGAGAAGACTGCTCTATAAAAGGGTACAGAAGGCAAGAAGTCATCTCTCAGCTTTCACCTTGGAGGATGCAATTGCAATCGCCCTGCCTCTGGCTCATCTGCCCAGCAGTAGATTCAACAGACCTGGCTTGCACAGATGGGGAAACATGAAATACATTTTAAAAACACTAGGAAACAGTTTACTGCAGAAAGGCAGAAATGTGCTACAACAGAGACAGTACTTGTCAGCTGCAGCCTCGCAAAGGCAGACTCTGACATTCTCTCAAAGACAGTGCTCTCCTCCGTAGTTCTGCACAGAAGAGGAGAGAATTGGGGAAAATACCTGTTTAACCTGTAGCTGAGACAAGAGTAACTCGCTCTGCTCATTTTATAAAATTATATACATGTAATCTGTCCAAGATTAGGAAATTTCACTCACATACACAAGAGGTACAAACTCTGTTTTGGAAAGGTAAATAGAAGAACATAGGCTTAAATAGACTGGTAAATTAATCTGAATTATTATAAAGGCATATTACAGGATTTCATGACCATTTTTAACATTTATAAAAATGTAGATATACATGGGTTCTTATACAGCCGAGATGTAATTTGAAAGCAAATATTGCACTTTACCCACACAAGTAACAAGGTTCTCCCTCTTCAGGGCTATCTATTCCTTCTGTGATGCCATAATACTTCGGGAATTTAATCCGATGCCTTTCCTAGCCTCCTTCCATCACTTCTCTAACTTCATACAGCATTTCTAGATTACAAAGAACGCAGAAACATTTTCTAGGTAAGGCAACCCAGTATGAAGACAATAATTTTTAGCCTTTATGCTTGCAAGGTGCATCTGACAAATAGGGTGGCTTTTGACCAGCCTCCCTGTAATAGTAATGGGGCGGTTAGGGCACCACGTAATTCTCCGTTGTTTAAACACAAAGCACTAACAGTTAAACCAGGCACAGAGAAGGTTTGTAGCCTGAGCTTTACCAAAGTCTTATAAAAGATGAGATCTCACCAGCAGCGAGTTCAGCAGGGAGTGCCTCACCCCACCCTGCCTGCAAGGGGGCTGCAGCACCTCTGCTCCGCACAGCAGGGAGGTCACTCATGCTTCCCTGTGCCCACCTGCCACACATGTAGCCTGCTGATACAGCTGCCCAGAGCTTCAGCCACCACAGGCGCGACCAAATAGAGTCTTCCCAAATTCCAACACCTTCTTCCTCCAGCACAAAAAGTGCAGATTATTTGTGTAAAGTATACTACAGAATCTTGACTTTTTCCAAGGATCTTAAGTATCTGTGACTATAACTTCATTTATAACCCACATACTGCCCCTCCCTCTAAACTCTTAAATACAAGTGTACATTACTATGCTTGAAGTATTAAGGATGTGTATTTTTTGTTTGTTGGTTGGTTTTTTTGTTGTGTGTTTTGTTTTGGTGGTTTGGTTTCTTTTTATAAGGAGAAAGAATAGCTCTATTTAGCTGCAAGCACACATCTACTAATTAAACCTACCAAAGGCACTCTGGAGTTTTGTTTTTGTTGTTTTCTGAGTAGACAGGGAATGGGTGTGCGCGGCACTGGCCTTGCCAGGGCACTGCATAGCCCTTACTTTCAAGGGTGAACTAAACAGCTGAAGGAACAAGAGCGAGCTCTGAGGATTGTCATACAAGCATTAATATAATGCTCACATCAGCAGCGCTGCGGCTTTTTAATTTAAAGCATGTATTCCTTTGAGAATTACCATTATCTCATTTTTTTGCACTCTACTTATTATACAATTCTTCTCGGAGATCTTAACGTGACTGCCATGGCTTCTGAAAAGCAGCAATCGCTACCCCCAGCCACTACCAGCCCTTTAAAAGGGCCAGCACATCAACTGTTACAGCTTTCAATGCATCTTTTTAAAACGAAGAGTTAAGTGTTATTTTATATATTTTTCATGCATAATTTCAAGTATTTCTCAGTAAACATGTATCCCAGGGCTCCGGCATTTCATCACAGAAGTTTAATTGAAAAGGGGGTTGAACGCGAAGGGGTGGGGGCGCGGGGAGGCGAGGGGCTGTTCAGCCTTTGGAGGAAGCGGGCGCGGGAGGGCCGAATATATACATGCCTTCTTAGCA
>VZSC01019463.1:16767-35772 GCA_013398225.1 Steatornis caripensis
GGCCTCGCCTCATGACTGCACAATGAGGAGTGATATATTTTAATTTAAACACCATAAACCTATTGAGTGCTTAATTAACTTTAACTGTCTTTAGGGGAATGAAGCCAATTTGAGGGGGTCAAAAGGATTTGTTTCAATATCAAACAGTTTTACATAGTCAATCCATTCATTTGGCCTACAGCTACTGATTAACACACAAAATTAACATGTTAGTAAAAATTCATACTCAGGTCTCTGGGGAAATTAAGATGCACATGCACAGAGCATGATTAGCACAACTATTGTTTTCCCCCAACAATATAATTTAATGGGTTTTCAGAATTACAGAAAGAGAGACTCAGTGCTGGTTTGAATTGATTATTTACCACAAAGCTTTGAAATATAGAGTAGTCAGAAAACATCCTGAGCCAAGAGGCCAGCAAAGGGAGAAAAACAGGAGCAGAGCAAGTCGCTGCTGCAGGAGGGTAGGGCTGGAGCAAGGGAGCAGGTGAGCATCAGGCCCTCATGCATCTCGTAGCGTGGCCTCCCCTGCCTCCATATCGGCCTCCCCAAGAGCTCTTCCCTTTGCCCTTGTCTACAAACACCTTCCCCTCCTCCTCCCCTCCTTCCCTGTCATGCCTCAATGTCATTTTTCCATTGTGTCATTTGTTTTAGTAAGAGAACAAACAGCTCAAACCTTCTTCCTATGCCTCAAAACATTGCACATGCCACTTACTTTTCAGAAATAAGAGGATTAGGAAGGGCGCCAAACAGACAAAGCAAAGGTGAATAAAAGAGGTGATATTTTAAAAATATACGACTGGCAAGCCAATCAAAAATCACAGCCTGGAGGACCTGGCTTAAGTAATACTGAAATAAAACGAGAAATCCTCAGCGACTTCAGTAGTTTTTGGATCAGGACCTCACACATGGGCGTTGCCCACCGTGGTGCCCCACACATCCTACAAGGCAAATCGTCGTTTCCAGTACAGAGAGGCACTGGGAGAGTTACCAGCCATGCGGTAGACATGGAGGTGGGTCATATGGGGCCACCAAAGCCTGAAAGTCAACAGCAGAGCAGAAAGGCAGAGAGCAGCAAATATCTGATTTCTTGCATCACTAAGCTATGAGTAGACCTCTTTCATGTTCAGCAGGTAAAAAAAAAAGTAGTCATATGGAGTTCAGATCAACCATTTAGGGTAAAAAAGAGACCCCTTTTCCCTCTTATCTGGATAACGTATCCAAGATTACATAGAGACAGATTAACTGTCAAAGTAATAAACGTCTTGTGACTGGCAAATGGTCCCTTGGCTTTTTAGGTTTAACCTATTAATTGTTTTACTACAGTAAAGTGAGAAAGACAGCGCACTCTCAGCATAAATGCAGGTGACTGTAAATGTAGCTGGTTAGAAATCTAGCTGCTACATCCATCTATGTTTGAGTTACCAGACCTCAGGTTCCACAGAGCTCCAGTCTGCAGTGCAAGAGAAGCTTATAGCTGCAGTGCCTGTGGATACCAGCAACATCCAGAGTCACAGGGAGAGTCTGGAGCAAGAAATGGTGATCTTTCATGAGATAACCAGGATGAAACAGGTGCTCAGAAAGACCGTGCAATCTCCATCTGTGTTGTTTTTTCAAAACTCAACAGCACGAAGCCTTGTGCAAACTGATACAACTTTTGAGATAGCTTCAGCAAGAGGTCAGACTAGGTGGCTTCCAGAGCCCCCTTCCCACCTACATTACTCTATTATTTAAATCAAGCATTCCAGTAGAGTGCCTCTCGATGTTCAGAATTCAGGAGCCCTACCTCACACAGCACCAAGATGTTGTGGATCAGTGGCGCCTAACTAACTGTGGCACCTAACTAACCATGGCAGGGACAGCAGCACCCAGACCCCAGCTTGTAGTGAGCTTGGAGTTCAGGAAAAGCAAAGAGCACCATTCTCTACAAAATGGGAACATGCCCCTAAAAATAACATAATAAAATTCTATCCTCCTTCCATAATCCACAAAGACAATTTAAATTCATGACTATGATGATCCAGGATCTCTAAATCCTTATGCAGACTTTTTACAATTAGAATCCCAAGTACCAGAACAAGAATGCAGGTTTCTACTTCTTATTGCAGTAGCATTTGACAAAGCACAGCAAAACAAAACCTAGTAAAAATCAGCATACAATTAGCTGGGCCGGAATTTTCAATTTACCTCAACGAGACTTATCGTTCTGCTTCCACAGTTCAGCATCTGAGCACACAGTTCCAAGTGCCTAGGTATCTTTGTACAGATCTATTTTAAACACCTAACTGAATTAAGATGGCTAACAACAGTTACAAATCTATATTTAAATGATCATTTTTGGAACAAGGACTAATGAGAACAATAGCATAATCCCATTCATACTTGCATGTGATTTCCGTTCTACATCTGATTTAGAGTAATTTTCTAAGTAGAAGATTTTAAAGACTGGAGAATTTGAAAGGCATCTGGAGTCTGTAGATCAGAAAACAGCATTAAAGCAAAATACTGTGGGTAGTGGAACGGAAGGGGATGTGGACAACTGGCTGAATGTCTCATGACAGCACAGGTTAGGAAACTCATGTTTGGTTTATCATGAGCAGATTTTTACAAAAACTATGGTGAAGTATGTAAATGTGGAAAGTTGGTAGCTATCCTGGACTCAGCTGTTACGCAAACACTGGAAGGACTGCAAGAGGATAAGCACAGTTCAGCAGTTATGATACTTAAGCCTGATCTCCTTGCAGAACATGATCTTATGTAATAGTAATCCACAGTAATATTTTAAGAAAGGGAAATGATTTATTTATTTATTGCAAAGATGGAAGTCAGAAATAGCTCATAATGGAAAAAGTTAGGACACGTAAAAATAACTCCAAAAAAATAAAAATACATTTAAAGTGATGGTGTTAAAAATGAATCTGAACTGCGGGAAAGCAAGATATAAAATCAGGATTGTGATGTTTCAGAGAAATAAGAGGAATCTGCCGAACAGAGAGCCAAGACTAGAGAAGCAAGGAAGTTAACTAACTTTCAGAAGACTTCTCACTACTTAATCTGTCTAACCGGCAATACACAAATAATAAAGGAGAATTAGGAGACTACAGAGAAGCAGAAATATTTCTGTTAGCTGGGTTCAGCACAAAAAGAATCTTGCCATTTCACAGACCCTGAGGGCATGGTCTGCCAGAAAACATTAAAATTCAGTAAAATATCCCATAAACAGAGACATCTATGAAAGGAGGTTGTTGTTTTCAGTGAATTTCCACTAAAAATTAGGACCAGAAAAGGATGAGAAAAATTTCCAAGAGAAGCAGACACTAACTATTAAAAGAAATTTTGTTTGAATACAGACATACATTTTAAAGGAATGGCAAAGGCCAAAGGATGATCACACTTAAAATCAGCTCAAAAGACAGGTGTTATGGATGGGCCTGGAAATTGTGCATCACAGTCCATTTCACTGGATCTGTCTGAGTCTACAAGATAGAGATCTGGATTTGTTCTGTCGACTGAGCAAGGCAAAGCAGCAGAGAGAAGGAGCTGAAAGTCTGGCTCTGGATGAGTCTTCTTTACATCAGTATCAAGCAGAGTAATTAAAACACATAAGCTCTTCTCCCAGTGCAGTGTGAGAATAAACAAGTACAGCACCCGTAAAGATTAGTGAAAGCCTCCTGTCCTACACCTGGGGACTGTCAAAACGGCCAAACTAAGCACACATGGTTATCGTTTAGGCAGGACTGAAAACTCTTTTGATCAAAGTGTTTTCTAAGGATCTACTAACTAAATCATCTAAATTGTCTGTAAATACGTCAGGATGGGTGTTGAGAACAGGGAGCACTAAAATACTGTCAAAACTAAACACGAACCAGCCAGGTCACGTGGCCCCGTTAAGGGATGAACTCCAGGTAAGTCTCAGTAAACAGTGCAGGAAGAGGCGTCACCATGGGAAGAAGCAAAATGCTGGCTCCAGACCGATTTGTGTATTTATTTTTAAATACTTGAAAATAGTGGGCACATACATTATGTAGATGGTAGGAGTCTCTACTTTCAAAATGGTATAATTTTGGAAAACATCTAAATTTCCCTGTGTGTCTTTGCAATGGGCAATTCAGAAACACAACAGCTTTCAAATTTAATGAAAGCGAGGGCCACAGCACACAGTAAATAAACTGCTTAGCATTACCTATAACACTAGATAGTAAAAACTCTGAAAATTAGTCTACGTGGCTCATGTTCAGGGAATCTAAATGTGTGAACAACATCTTCCTACTGTAGAAACACTGTAAATAAAAAGCAACAGTACGACCAAGAGGAGTACCAGTACTCACTGCCTTCCAGGAAAGCAAGAAATAAAAATATTGCTGTTACATTAATTACTTTTTTTTTTTAGCTTTAGCTGGGATCAAATGATCCCACAACATTTTATGGATGGAGATACTTTGTGGAAAGAAATTAACAAACCCAGGACATTTTATCAGCAAAATTCTATAAGTGGCAGGAGATAGCACACACACACCAAGAGAATTTTCCACTGGCTTTCTCAGAATCCATCAGGCAAACGACCCAAGGAGAAATAAGAGTGCAACAGCGTAACAGCCAAAAGTCTAACACATAGAAGTACATAAGAGTATTACTAAACCAAAAATATACATTAAAAAATGAAAAATTGTTTCATAATATGACTAGAAAACATCAAATTTCATAGCAAGCAAACAAAAGTTACTTTTAATCACATACATAGAAGCAAAAAAAGAAATTTTTATCATGATAGAGCAACAGATACCTACTGAGAAGCATCTTTCATGAAGTCTCCAAGTCTCCTGGCAGAGAAAGTTGAGGGAGTATATGAACCGTAATGTCTCACTGAAGAATTTCAGCAAAAAATTCCATCTATTTCCCTCACGTAAGATTACTTCCTATCAAAAAGCAAATAATAAATAATGAAGTTACCTCAGCAACTATTTAGTTAAGCCACATAATTATAATTTACCTCCATAATTTGCTTTTATCACGACACAATAAATCATAAGCAGGTGACTTACAGATAAATTCCACACAAAGGCCAAAATATATGGTTCCTATCTAAGTGAGCAGGTATACTTCTAATAGCATAATTTATTTGGTCTCTAACACAGAACGAGCAACACAACTAGTAGGCAAAATTTGTAAACTCTGTGTGTAGATCCTCAAGCTTACACAATACTCTTAATTGGATATGCACCAATACAAGGAATATAGGTCAACTTAGGTCATATAACTCTCCGCAAGTATACAAAAATTTCTGAAGATTTTTTTGCTAGCTAGTAAAAAATATTTTTACAAAACCCACCAAATTTATTGCAGTTGTCTGGCAATTGTTTAGCTTAAAATAAATACATAAATGGAGATGAGAAAAAAACCCTGCAAAAACTAAGAAGTACATTTACAACTTGCATCAGTAATTGAATTTGAAGTGCGTGGACACATTTGAGATCTGCAAACCGTGCACATTTTCCACTGAAACTACACAGGCACTTACCAGTGACTTCTGCCAGGACGTACGCATACATACGTTTTACAGACATTTACAGTAGTATATTCTAGAAGTCTATGTGCCTTTGGAGTTGCAAAAAGCTCTCCTTTATTTTACATATGTGATGAAAATAGTATTTGATGCAATGACATTTTTCTATGAACTTTTTGTATAGCACAAGTGATAGTTTGAACTCCATTTAAAAATAGAAGAGCAAAAGCTTTTCCTATTACAATCTTTTCAAGCAGAAAAAGTGAAGAGTTATGGCAAGTTCATACCACTTCTAAGACGTTTAACACAAGTATCATAATTGTCACTTAATGGGTCAGGAAACAAAGACAGACTTGTCTCAGTGGTGTTGTCTGTTCTCTATAGATCACACTTATTTTCCTTTCATATTTAGGAAATGTAATTATGTCTAATTCAAATTACAAGAGAGAGAATAATTGCACAAAGCCATTTTTTTCTTTATAGTTAATCCTCTGAATATTTTATTTGCCAAGGCATACAATTTTCCAAAAAGAAAACATTAACTTATGTGGCCCATATGGAATTTATTTAATTACAATAATTATTATATATTATATTATATTTATTATATTATATATTATTATATATTATATTATATAAGTATTATATTTAATTATATACAGTTCCCTGCAATTTATGTTAATTAGTTTGATTGTGTGTGAAACATTTTATAATGAGCCCATTCCTTTACTTTCTGTGTATTTTTTTTACAAATCCTTCTAATGAACCGTTCTTCTGCTCATAACTGGACTTTGCATTTTAACCAAGACATATCATAAATTATATCAACGTTGACTTACTGAAGATTTTGAGAACCTTAAACTGCATATTTTGTGAGACTGCAATCTCCTTACTATAAGAAACACAATAATAGGATAATATTGTGTATTTGATATCATAATTGAATCGTATACTACTTCAGGAGTAAACACTATATTCTTGATTACAACTAGGGGAGGAAAAAAAAGAAAGAAAAAAAAAGGAAAAGACCTCCAATGGTTCTTCAACTACGAGGGCATAAGAGGATCCAACGAAAGCCTCTAACAATCAGTATGTGCAAGTTTATTTTGAAAACAGACCAATGATCAACATGGATTTTGGCAAGAACACAAGTTACTGTGTTTCCTACAAATTACTACTACCATGTGATCAGAGAAACAGATCATTGAATGTAAAATTCATTTCATGTCTTCTACAGAATATGTTTTGCAACAGTGCTGTGGTACTGTCTCACTTGAAACTTCGTTTTACACGTGCAATTTTCCTTTTCTGCCTAAAATGAGGAATGCACTCTACTTCCTTCTCTGAGTTTTCAGTAGCAAATGTAAGCACCTTTAGGTAGATACCAGGGTTTTTGTGCTGACAGAGCCTTATGTGTTGGGGCTGGAAAGAGATTTCCAGGACCGTAGCTGGGACTCCTGGTACATTCCGCATTTAGCTGGGAATTCATGTCTGGGTCCTCAGTCTCTGAATACATCTTTTGTATTTGTAGGTGAATGAAGTGTTGACAGAACATCCTTTTCAACTATAGGTGCTAATCCTCAAGACATACCCACCCACTACTACACTCTTATTACTGAATTCAGCCAAAGTAGTCTTCTTCATAAACATGTGGTTTGTTTGTTGGGTTGTGTTTCTTTTCATATTCATTCTGTAAACCGAGAACAAAAATCTCACTTTATTTAGCACCATTTTCAGCCCAACATGGCATCATGTAACATAGAACACAGTACCACAAAGACATGCAAGCTCACAGAAAAAAGTACGGGTGAACTGGGATGTATAGCTACTTACATATGAGCAGAAGTCTTAAATGGCACCTACCCATCACAACCTTACTTTCACAAAAACTTCACAGGTCAGGAGAAGCATTCTTTCAAACAGTATAAAGAAAAATCCAGACCCAGAGGTCATGATAGGATCCATCTTTTGCAAATAGCACAGATGTCATTTGTTGGTTGGTTGGTAGAGGACAGAAATAGGGTTGCAAAAAGACTGTTTAGCCTTGGTGCTCAACGGTGAGGTGAAGGATGCTTAACACAAAACAATCTGCAAAGAAATTCTCTCCTTAGATCCTGAAAGGTTTTTTTTGCCTATGCATCACCTGAAAATATCTTAAGACTACAGAATCACTGATGTTGGCCCAAATATCACATTTAAGTAATTTTCCAGTTATTATCTTACCATTTATAGTCATTTTCCCTTAATGGAAACACTGTTAGAGCACTATAAAAAAATTCTGCTGTGGTCACACGCATTTCAAAGACTTAACAGGCCAGCCAGCCACAGAAACCCTATAAATATTTCAGATAACCTAAAATTTTTGACCACCGGATACCAATGTAATAATAAAAATAACAGATGGAGGCAGAGGAGAAGGGGTCAGGGTATATTCCAAGCGAACTAGGCTTGTGTTAATTTCCTCCAACTGTTATGTTCAAGTCATATTCGCTTCCATGTACAGTCCACATTCTCAAAATGTTTATATACTTTGTGTTACATCTTTTGGCTTGACTGTTGTTAACAAACCAGGAAAGCTCAGGACTACATTATTGTTTATCTCTGGAAGAACAATGGAAATACTGCAACATGTCAAAGTAAACATAGTGCACCTGGTAACAGACATTGCATCCTATGCAACTGCCATGAATTTTGGCTGCACTGGAAATTTTGCCAGTACCTGAAATTTTGCCAGCACCAGGTCCACCAAACCTAACCCCAAGTCACTAAAGATTTCAAACAAAAGCGTTACACCAAAAACTCGCCAGACAAATTGCAGGTGTATTTCATAAGGTATAAGCAAAATCCAAACATAATTTCCCTCTGGGTCTGCAAGAAACGAATTCCTTAATACTGCATTTTGTATGTCTCCATACTAAGCTAGAACAAAACCAAAAAGTTAGTCTTACAAAACTGGTCATTTAGCTGTCTTCCTGTGTTATGAAATGCAGCAAACATCAACTATAAAATAATCAACACAGATAATTTAACATATTTACATTCTTTCATTTTAATAAAAAGACTCACACACTCACTCACCCCTGAAAGACTGCTCAGTGAAGGAACTCTTCAGTGTACATTCCTTCAGCAGGATATACTTGAAGAAAAATTTCCCAATAAATTTGCTAACCTAAATAGGTAAGCATTGGCCCAATGATGTTTTATTTTCATACCGCAATTTTGCAGAATAAACATCCTAAATGTTACTGTACAGCAAGAAGGAGTTTGTATCTCACCATCCCTTGGATGACAGCAAGAGGAGGGACAACTCCCTGAATTGTTGCCCCTGCTTCGTCACAGATCTCCCACAATGACGTTCACTTGCAGGTCACAGCTGAGAGCACACCATGGACTAATAGTTTAGTTCTCAGTGCAAGTTCCTAGCATATCATTAAAGGCTCTCTGTCAGTGAGGCTTTGGAGCACGTTATCTTGCTTTAATGCTTTTTAGAGAAGAATTAAATTGGACTAATAGAGTCGCAATGAAGTTTATATGTATAGTTCAAGAATGCCTTGCTTTATTCCCCAAATATTTTTGCAGAGACCAAAGTAGTGACTAGATATAGATTCCCATTGCTAAATACCTCTGTACATCACAACTTGTCTCAGCACCACCTCATGATCTAACAAATCAAGTAGTCTCTGTGACCTGTGCCTTCTTTCCCCACCAACACAGCATGCACCATCAGAGCAGGATTATAGTCTGTGTCATGCTGTGACTGGGAGGAGTTGAAACACTCAAGATCAGTTCTTGAATCTTTTTGTGGTAGTTGCTGGATGCAACTTTGACAACCACACAGTCTTAAGCTGCAGCACTGTATAATGCTTGACAGGTCTTTCCTGAAAAAAAATCTGTGCACCAAGCCACAGGGTTCCTCAACTCTTAGTTCCAAGCCTTTCAACACCGCAAGAGTTTTAAATTAAATGATTGGTGATGAACAAATATTCTTTCCACGTGTATTGTACACTTCAACACACCACTGACAGTTTTAAAAACTCATGCATTAAAATAATTGTCTAGCTATGTATTTAAAACAATTAAGTCATCATTAATTCAGTAAATGCCACAATAGGCTTTTAGAAACTACAAAAGAATCCTTTCCCACAACATACATTGATATGATATTTGTCTAACTAGGCAATCTGCTTATGCACCAATGTAATGCTTTTTTAAAATACATAGAAACAAAATGCACAAAGGAACAAAGTTACCCTATGTAATTGTTTGACACCGTAAATTTCAAAGTCCTGACGTGCCAAGCTAACTAAAAACACATTAAAAACACAGGACCTCCCAATTCACTTGGCACCAAAAGGGTAATATCACACATTTAATATCCTACCTCAAATAAGAAAAATTGTAACGAGAAGCAAGCTCTTTTGGTAGCCTTAGTAAGACCATGCTACTTCTTCAGAACACAACAGTAAAAGAGCCATGCAAATGGAGATGAATGGAGCACAAGCCACCGAGGTAATTAAAAATGTATTTTCCATCTCCTAGTAATTGAATTGTGTACAAGCTGCAAGTTAATGAGGTCATCTACCCTCGAGCACTGACAGGAAAGCAGGAATAATTATCTTTCAATTTTTTCTTATGTAGCAATTAATTTTAACCATTCGCCTACTCCCCACTCCCACTTCCCTCATTCCAGTCAGTCAAAGTCATAGCTAAGCTGAATTGACAAGCAATTGATATGGTAGCGGCACGGGGCTGCCGAGGCAGGCAAGGTAATCAAGGGGCTGCAGCTGTTGTGGGCTAAGCGCTTCCAGGTGAATGTCACCTGAGATTTTGCATTCTGCCACTTGGAGGGCTTGGGACACACAGTAGTGCCTGACAGCACGTCTGGTGCCAGGTGGGCAGGGAGGGGACATCGCTGATTCAGGAAAGGAACAGAAGGATGGACAAGGATTGATGAATGGACAAGACTTTAAACAAAAATGGGGGTTTTTTTTCAGGGCTCATCTACTATCACAGAGTATTGCATACTACATTTGATAGCTGTATGAAAAAAGTGTCATACCTTGGCTTTTAATTCAAAAACACAAACACCAAGTAGATTCAAACCCTTATGATGCCTCCTGTAACTATCTGACATGGACTTACAGCAATTTTACACTTTAAAGGAACTAAGCACGTGCTAAGTCAAACCTGTGAGAGTGGGACAAAAAGAGCAGTTTGGCACTTTGACCTGTGGACCGAGGCCTCACGAGCTCTCTGCAGATGTCCACATTTATAATTGGGCTGGCAATCTCTGTGGTTCTCTGTTTGACTTGCACCGTCTTTCAACAGCTAAAATGAACAGTTCTGTTCACAAAAAAGTGGGTGGCTAGGGTCTTTTCACAGTGACACCACTACTAATGCAGCAAATTTACTTAAATCAAACATTTCACTAAAATGGTTAAGATTAAAGGGAAGGGGCCTCAGTGTGTGGTTATTAATAAAACTCCTACATTTCCTCCCTCAGTGAAGACTACAAACATTATCAGCACATTGCATGCTAGATGGAGCACAGGAAGATGGCCATGTGAGCCCATACCATAATGCAAATTGTCCCTGTATGTCAGTGTATGTCAACTTGTCCCAGCTGTCCTCAAGCTAGATTTCTTCTACAATTTTTAATCATTACTTTTGGCTGGCATTTTTAGGAAGAAACCCTTTCCCAATAGCAAGAATTCCAATTCGGGCACTCTTACATTCATGAATTATGACAATGATTGTGTCTTACTCACCTGGCTGAGCAGAGTAGCAAGCCTGCCCACCAGGTAAAACTCCTTTGCATTTGCAAGATGCATTAAAAAGTCTTTCTTATATGCACTACTGTAACTACAGAGAAACACCATAAAAATGGTAGAAATTATTCTGTATCAGCTGTGGTGTAAACAGAGAAGAAATCTCAGACCGTTGCACTCCAAGCCCACAGTCCAGCTGCCTCCTCCTTTTACTCTTACTAGCCTATCCAAGGATTGTTTTTTTAAGTTGATTCTACATATTTCAGAAGTTTCCAACAAATATGTTTCCTTTTACATGAGCATAATTTTCAAAGCAAAGCTCGGTAGAAAATGTAACAGAAGTTAGTGCCTAGTGCTTTACTTCATTAGAAATGCAGTAATGGTTATTGTGTGGGTGAAAGTTAGTCAGAAACACCTGGAAATGTGGTACATCTAAAGGTCACCTCAGCTTTGGTGTAAAATTAGCATCAGGAATGAAATCAAAGGCAAGCAAATGCCAACATGTAAAGACTGGAGGGAAAAAAAAGTCACTTTCTTTTGGGCACGTAAAGAATATAACAGTGCATGACAGTGCAGTAGTATAGTAATAGCAGAAATTTCTATACATTTATTTTACCACCTAATTTTCTATGGACTTTGCTACAGTCTCTTCCACTTTTCTTCCCATGATGCTGCATTTCACAATCTAAAAGCTGTTGAGCTAAATACACATAGACCAGGAAGTAAAAAACAAGTTGTTTGTTTCTCCTGAAATGAAAATTTCTTTTTACTTCTGAAGTTTTACTTCTGGCAGGACACTTCATGATCTCAATTTCTCATGTCACAGGAAGATGTCTGATGCATACCTGTAGCATGTGCAGAGCAACAGCTTCACAAATACCAGAAAATTAGTTTTCACCAGAAAAACGTTATGCCCTTTGCTTTTTCCTTCACTTCTGAGCAGTGTCCAAGAGACTAAAAATTGAATCAGTATCCACTCAAAGAAATCACAAATGAAAATAAGGGCACTGACTCCCATGTAGCCAATCAGAAATTAATATTCTTGGGTAATCACAAAACAAAAAACCAAAACCACTTTTGCTCAGGAGTGAAACAACAACAAACCCCAATATTTACTCAGGATTGAAACAACAACAATGTAAACCAAAACATAAAATCAACAAAAGCCACAAACCAAAATAAAAAAATCAACTTCCCCCACCAAGCCCCAGTAGTTTAACTAACTGCGGCTAAATGCAGCCTGGGACAGTTGTGACACTGGTGACAAGTCCGGACAAAAAGCAATCAGTTACAGTATTACAGAGAAACACACATCCATAAAGCTAGTATTCATCACTCAATTTAACTCATTTGAAAACACTACACATGGACATGATGGAAAGACATGAATTGTACTACAAAGACAAAAATAATTCTCAGTGGTTAGTTAAACATTGTCAGTCAATCCTAACCATTTCACAGCCAGCTTTCTCTCTGTAATGTCAGATTAAACTTGGCAGACTCGACGGGGTGTAATAAACTTCATGTAGCTACCACTCCTCCTCTTTTTGCAAAGCTGGGGCATGTTTGTCTCTCTAGGCTTACTCCAGAAAGCCCAGATAAAACAAGATCAGTTTCCATGTCCTCTGGAGTTTCCCCTGCTCTCTTTAGAAGGGAAAGTGCAAATACATGTGCATAAACTGAGGAAGCTGCTTCATCCTCTCTCCTGCCTCTGCAGTGCAAGGGGACAGAGGAACAAAGTGCTTACTCAAACAGTGCCAGTGACCAAAAAGCAAAGACAAGGCTTAAATAAAAGGTTACCATTATACAGCTGCTTCTCTTGTGAGAATTCTCTTCTGAGAAGCAGCTGTATAACGTACAAATACATAAAATACACAATGTTTTGCTGGGTCAGATAAATGGTCCGTCCTCAGAAGCATCCTGTCTCCAGAGGTAAAAAGGAGATGCTATTTCATAAGAGCAGGCAATGCTGATCATTGTGTAGTTTGTTTTCCTTGCATCTCCCAGCATCCAAAACTCTTGTCTTGGCATATTTTCTAGGGCACATCCCTTTTTAATCCTTTCAGTATCTGTTTATAGATCTATTGCTCATCAGTTTGTCTACTCCCTCCTTGAACCTGCAGATACTGTGTCTCCGCAACTTTTTGTGGCAATTCATTTTAGTTTTATGTGTTAATACTTTCTCTGCTTGCTCATCTTCTGAATTTTTAAAATTCTCATATTATGCGAACAAGTGTGTCCCTTTTCCTGATGTGCTTGTCTCACAAACTGATCCCAGCAGTAGAAACAAGAGGTGGTTACTCCTGAAGCTCAATATGAATCAGAGAAGGATTTAAGAAGGGGGCCAGGGAAGGGAAGAAAAAAAATGATAATAATTCTTTCCATTGGAAGCAAACTGCTTGCCCTAATTGTAAAAATGTTTTTACTGAAATCAAAGATTATACTATTTCTTTACTTTCAGGGATTTAAAATATCCCAGATTTACCACAGACTTACCCACCAACGATAAACTAACTTGAGTTATTTAATGTATGGTAAATGACATAGAAATTATGTGACAAATTAAAAAAATAAATAGGGAAGTGTTCAGAATAGCCTCTCGTGGATAGAAGGTAAATTGTGATGATACAAAATTTGACATTTTTAAAAAATACTTAGCACTGTCAAATTTTCTTCTACATATTAGTATCAAATATATTACTAGTATTAGATATATTTACATGTTATATCCCCATGTTAAAATCTTTGGGGACGTTTCTCTTTTTTGTTACAACTTCTTGTATTATGTACTTCATAACACCTGTGTGAATTTTATGTTCATTTTCTGTATATCTGAGTCTTCGGATCTGGATTAATCCCTTTTTCCTTTTCTACCATCCCTGCAACGTAGATCTGGGGAAAATGAGCATATGAAGAACTAGACCCAGAATCATCACCCTTTAGCACCAAAAGCAAAAGCATTTCTTAAACCATACCACTGCTATTTGAGTTAACCATGAGAAATGCAACCACCTCTACCTCAACACACATAGAACTCCATAACAATGTTACCCAGCTACCAAAAAAGCCCTGCAATCAGGAGAATTGGTGCAGCAAATGTGACTCAAAAAAGCACCTTAAACATTTTCTCTCCAAAAATCAGAAACCTAAAACTCAGACACCATTTAAAAATAAACCACAGCCAGAACACAACACAAAAAACCACATAAAATGCTTAAGTCTTGAAAAGCAGACTGAGAAATGTAATTATTTTGCTTCACAATCAAAAGCTTCTAGCACACAAATTAAATGGAAATCTCTGCTTGGATGCTGAAGTATAAAGGAACGTATGTTCCCACTACATTGCAAGCAAGACACATTGTCACAGATGCACAGGAACAATTACACCTTGATACAATTCTGTGTAAATACAACCTATTCTTTGCAATAATGATCTGCCCAGGCGAACTGATATGATTAATCCTATAGAAAGCTTGAAGGCATCAACAGAAGCCATCCTAAATGCCAACATTAGACAAATCAAAACGTCATATTTGTCCTTAAATTTGATAACCAAAGCACCAGTCTGAAAGGTAGAACTTTTCACACATTCGTCTTGGGCACCTTTTTTTGTTTTAAGTGCATCTAATTTTGGTCTAGAGTAAGTTTTACAGCGTGAACTGAGAACTTTGCAACACCCCAGCCTGTTTGCCTATACAGCATTCATTACTGGATTTTCTTTCTATTACTGTGAAAACACTAAAAGCAGCAACCTGGCAGAATCTATTCAATCCATGACCTTTTCTTAACGTAACAGCTAAGACACTCAGTCCTGCATGAAGTTGTGCATCCCTGCACTGCGCCAATCTGCCAAAGAATATCGTCCCACTCCAGAGGCATGTCCAACCTAAGTTTTAATATTCAACTTTGAGTCTTCCATTTACAGTATTTAATTTCTGATATAATCAATGTTAACAACTTTTAACTTGAGACAGGTCAAATCCTGCACCAACTTTTTCTTGTGAAGAGTCTCAGAGAGATCAACATAATTACTTGCTAGACCAATGCATCTCCTGTAAGTACTTACAGAATAGAACTTTTTTTAAAATGTTAAAATAGCTTCTTATATAAACATGTGCACTCATGAAAGGTTTTAGGCTGCACCATTAAATACTTCTGTTTTTCTAAAAATCTCATCAACCCAGCTGTTGCTTATCAGTCATCCATTTAATTATTTTACTCTGTTGCCTTGATCTGGCTTTGCCACACTGTGATAAATTGTGCACAGGTGTACTGCACACACTGTTCCAGGCACCTTTCCCCCCATCCCTCCCTCCTCCAAAGGGTCATATAGGGAGTCTACACAAAATAGATTGTTAAGGAAATTTCACACAAACAGGGAAATGCATTTTTTTAAAAAAAACTTGAGATCTTAAACGTACCACTCTCACTAAACAGTATGTCAACTTACCACACAAACTCGCCTGTATCGGGGGTCCATGGCAGTCTACACAGTGGCTTGGGGAGATCCAGGCATAAAGAAAATTACATGAGGTATAAATCACAGTATTGAACTTACCTCCAGAGGAGGGGTTCAATTTCAATTATCATAATGACATTTACTGAGGATCCTTGACAAACCTGGTGCTTCTCTCCAGCTGTTAAACTCCCAGATCAAGGTTATTCCATAGGATCTCTCTGAGCCCTCACAGAACATGTTACTGACTGTGCAACCCCATAATAGTAAGTGAAAAAAGGTAATTTTTATTCTTTGCTGTCAGTGCGAGTTTATTTTCAAAAGCACTATCATTTAAGGATAAATTCCATTCACTAGTTAGCTTGGTATTAATTTCTCATCCCCTCCTCTCCTAATCACACACAAAAAACAGAGAATATGCAGAAATGAATATAGAAAAAATGGAAGATTTTCAATAGGTGTTCAGGTAGCAATCTGCAAAACCAGCATGAATTTCTGCTTAAAGCAATTGCGGAAACTCTACTTCCTTCAGACACCGTGATTGAAGTACTGCATATTAGTTCCAGCTAAGTCAATTTTTTTAAATTGAAAACCCCAATGTAAGTTTCATAAAAAAATTTTGTGAAGTGCCATTGTTCTTAGCTATCCTCAGATTTAAATAGAAGTCACATATGGTCAGTTATAGCAGGCTTAATATTCCCTCAAAGATTCTACACAAGTTGAGTGCTGAATTACTATCTCCTGGCATCATGCTGGTTTAGTTTTAGTTTTTAATTTTACTCTTTTCATTGGAAATGTTCTTTCTGCTTTCCCACCTCTCCCAAAATGGCATGATAACTACAATGTTTTATTTCTTATGCATTGTCTAAAAGAAGAAAAATTATTCTAGTTTCTAATATATAGGTACAGCTTACCTACTGAGTTGAAAAACTAGAACTTGTATCACCAGTCAAGATACACTGCTCCACAAATTATGCTTTGCAATTCTGATCAATAGAAATTAAATATTTCGTACTTTCATTCAGTTCACATTCAAATAAGTCATTTAGCAATCAAATATTTAACTGAACAAAAACTCTAGAATGCTTTTTTTCATTTAAAGAAACATTTTTGTGTTGTATTGAGTATTCAGATGGCTTGCTAGTTTTCAAAGACATGATTCTATTGTATGACTATTAAAAGATAAACTCTGAATAACACATAGCATATGTGAATTAGTATTTACAGTGAATACCAGAAGATAAGATAGAAAACTCGGAAATACTACACAGGCCAGCACTGCCTCATAACAATTTTATACTATTGACTGATGGCATAAGACTACTAACAGAAGAAGAAAATAGAAAGTGAAGCCAGCATTTTCCTTTATAGAACATCATATTCTGGACTATAAAGGTTTTATGAAACATAATTTGAAGCCCCATTTAGAAAAATGCGTAAATGCTTTCAACACCCAGTCTGTATCTGGGCAGGAAGGAACTTCAGCAAAGCAGCACTGCCCTGTAACACAGCATAAAATACACCAAATAAAGACGGACTGCAAGAAGACCAAAGTAGTAAGACATCTTTGCTTTTCTTCCATTTCCTAGGATACTTCTCTATACCTATGTTTCTTCCTTGTCCATGTTTTAAAATAGTCATTTGACATTTACACTGGAATTAATTCCAGCTATAAATATCCCCCTTTTATTATATCCGTCTAGTTTTAGGATGTTAGCAGCTCACAGCATCTATTTCCTTAAAATCTTTAGGATTTTAAGTGATATATTATCAATTATCCTTTCATGTTAAATAGAGTCTCTGAAGTATAACAATTAAAATAAGCAAATCTACATTAAGCATATCTGAATATCTTCTGCCCTGTCAGAATAGTTGTCTGTCCTTACACAGTAGCACCTCTGAGTTCTTCCAAATGGTTACTCGGTAAACTGCTCTTAAATTCTGACTAAGAAAGTCAACTAGCAGAGACAAGCAGCTGTTTTGCTCTCTCTCTGCACCTTTTAATCCCTCTATGGAAACTGCCACCTTAAATGAAAATCACAGCTCATCAAGGTAGAGGCTTTTCTGGCAGAAACACACTCATGACAGGGCTGGTCAATGCACCCACTGGGTCTGCCAGGACACTGCAAACTGTTAAAACAGAATGTTTTTTCAGTCCTGGACTAAATAAAAATTAAAGATACAGTCTTTTCAGCTTACTCTGAACAGCTGACCTTCTCCAGCCATTGAAGCATTCTGCTCTTTCAAGTTCAAGATCAGCTAGGCCCTCGCCTTCCCCCAGCAGTCATGACTGCATGTGACTGCAAATGTACCTAGAAAAGAATGATCCTGTGATAAAGTTTGCTAGCTGAGATGCTGCAGTAGCCTTCCTGCATTACGCCAGCTCTCCTTCCACTCTCTGTAGCCACATAATTCACTACACTGTAAGAAAGATCCTGATCATCTCTTCATAATTCATGAAACCTACTACACTATGCCTTATTTGACAGCCAACTTTATGCCTCTTTCACCTAGAAGACATGCACTGTGAATTAAGATTGGGGTTTTTTTTCTTCCAGTAAAATAGAAAAAGAAATCAGAACTAATCTTCCCTTGAGTCCTCCCTTCCCCCCCAGTTTATGTGGCACAGACCAGCCCGCAATAATCAAACCAGAGCCATTTAGTGTATAGTCTAGTCTTGCTGTGACTAATAGGATGATTGGTTGTATAGCTTCTTTATGGTTGTTCATTATATCACCCTTACATAAAGTAATTTAATTTCAGCGGGATAATTAGGGTATTTCTAATCTAACTGATAGTCTGAATGAAATGAGATTCTCAGAGGGATATTTGTGTACCAGGAGATTGGTGAACTTTGGCCCCAATTTTCACACAATGTATTAAGCTGACAGCCTTACTTCCAAGCCCTGCTGCACCAGCTCTTCACCACTTGTGCAGATCTATGTGCTACAGACAGCAACACTGAATGAGGTTCTTCTACCCAAAATCCCATTATTAAAGGAAACTGTAATATTTTATTTGAATTACAGAAAAATAGTCTAGGCCATCATTCACTAGTTGGAAGTGCAGCACTATTATTAATCTGCCATGCAAAGCATGCAACTAAATTCTTGATTTTAGACTATGCCTTACAAGGCAACATCAAGTATATACCACATTCGCTTGATCAACACCTACACTTTTGTAAGTACTGAAAAGAAAAACTTCCCCCTTCTAGTTTCCTGGAAGCATATGCAAAATTTGAAAAAAAAAAAAAAAAAAAAAAAAAAAACCCAAAA